>UESW01004435.1:47848-322465 GCA_900491605.1 Calamus simplicifolius | reverse complement strand
AAGGCTAAATTTCAATAGCACTGCTATCAAACAGAAAAAAGTGCTAATAGCAACACTTTGAGGCAATGATTTGTTCATGTCCTGAATTTGAAGTTTAAAATAAAACAACACATGCACAACTGCACAAGTCATTGTTTCATTCAATGTCTAAAAACCAGGACGGCTTAAACCACTAGCATGAGAATTGAGTCTGATTACATTCAGATATGAAATATTGCAGAACTCATTTGAACTACCGAATTGAGTGTTGATATATGAAGTGAAGCTGGATAGTGTTGTTCAATAGGCCGAACTGCATGGATTGTATCAAATGTGGGCATGCTTCCCCCTAGCATGATTGGGATTAGGCCGAACTGCATCTAACACCCATCCAGCCGTGAAATCAACCAGAAAACCCTCGCCCGGAAGCTGCCTAGCGCTGTGCCTCTTCTCCATTCACGGCCGTGCGGTTCGGCCATTGTTCTTCTTGGTTAGACCGATCATTGGTGATGGTGGCCACCGCCGGTGGTTGTGTTTTTGAGATCGGAACATCTCACGGATTCACGATGGGAAGAAAATAAAAAGCAGATAAATAAAAATAAAAAAATACTAGATTTCGTTGCTCGTAGTCGCCGATGACGATCGGAAATATCTGGTAGCTCCTAGCCTCCTAGGTGGAAATATCCGACGAAGCCACGACTCACGAAGGCGACCGACGGCGACGAATGGAAGGCGGGACTCGGAGAAGACGAGAGCTAGGGTTGAGAAATCTGAAAGAGGGCAAGCGGGCGAGCGGAGCAAGTCGAGCAACCGTCCTAGGTGGAAATATCCGACGAAGCCATCACGAAGGCGACCGACGGCGACGAATGGGAGGCGGGACTCGGAGAAGACGGGAGCTAGGGTTGAGAAATCTGAAAGAGGGCAAGCGGGCGAGCGGAGCGAGTCGATCGACCATCCTAGGTGGAAATATCCGACGAAGCCACGACTCACGAAGGCGACCGACGGGGATGGCTGACGAAGGCGACCGACGGCGACGAATGGGAGGCGCGCGGGACTCGGAGAAAACGGGAGCTAGGGTTGAGAAATGTGAAAGAGCCAAAGAGGAGGGCAAGCGGGCGAGCGCCAGCGGAGCGAGTGACGAGTCGAGCGACCGAGCGAGGCGAGGCTTCGGTTTGTTAAATTTTAACGGGTTCGGGTTTTTTCGGGCCGGTTTGACTCCAACCCGAACCCGGACCGATTTTAAATCGGTCCGGGTTAAACCCGGTTATTTCGGGTTCAGGTTGAGCAAAAGTGAGTTTGAGCACTGTTGAAATTCGGGTTCGGCGGGCCGGGTTCGGGTTGAACCCGGCCCAAGTTGCACCCCTAGAGGCCGCCGACCGTAGCCCAGGCCCGGCGAGCCGGCGGGCACTCCACCGGGCCCGAACCAAGCCGCGGAGCGGCTTGATTTCGAAAAAGGGAGGGCTGCCCGGCGGCCCTCCAGCGTCCTTCTCTGGTCGCCTCGAGCGGCCGGACACCACCACTCCCCCCTCCTCCGGCCGCCTCGAGCGGCCGGGCACGGTAACGGGAGGAATCCCTCCCGAATCCCTCTCTCTGTCACTCTTCTCTCTTTGAAACTGTGGGCGGAGGGGGGGAAAGATACATGTACTTGTTGATGGAGATGGGTTAAGGGGAAGGCTCCCTCCTCCCTCCCCATTTATAGTAGCTCGGGGAGGGCCTCCACCGTGCCTGTGAGAAGAGAGGCGCCGCCCTCTTTGACTGGGGAGCTGGGGAGCAGCCCGCGTGCGATACGACTGCGGCGCCTTCCCCTCCTCCGGTCCAAGAAGATGGATCCTCACATGACTGGGGAGCTGGGGAGCCGCCCGCATGCGGTACGACTGCGGCGCCTCCCCCTCCTCCGGTCCAAGAAGACAGATCCTCACCGTGTGAGGATCCAGGGCTCACAGGGGGAGAAATAAAGTTAGAAACTTTGTCTTTGAGGAGGAATTGGAACCTACTACTCTTGTTGAAGAGCAGCTAGTTCCTATTCCTATAAATGCTTTTGATAATGATCAAGTTGCAATTCCAGAACAACAAGAAATTATTGTTCAACCCTCATAGGTACAAACTCAACAATCTCAAGAACAAGTGCATCAAAAACAAGTGCCTTTGCGGCGATCCACTAGAGAAAGGAAGAATGCTATTCCGGATGATTATATAGTGTTTCTTTAGGAACATGAGAAAAATAATGGCGTGATGGAAGATGTCCTATCAACTTCCTTCAAGCCATATAAGGTTCTAATTCAAAAAAGTGGATTGAAGCAATGAAAGAAGAGTATAAGTCTATGCAAGATAATAAAGTTTGGGAACTTGTCCCATTACCAGAAGGTGTGAAACCTATTGGTTGCAAATGGATTTTTAAGACCAAACGAGATTCAAAGGGTAATGTGGAAAGGTATAAAGCTCGTCTTGTGGCTAAAGGCTATACTCAAAAGGAAGGGATTGAATTTAAAGACACCTTCTCTCCAATTTCATCAAAGGACTCTTTTAGGATAATCATGGCTCTTGTTGCATAGTATGATATGGAACTCCATCAAATGGATGTCAAGACGATGTTTCTCAATGAAGATATTGATGAGACAATTTATAAGGTGCAACCAGAAAACTTTATGTCATGAAACCCAAAGAAAATGGTTTGTAAGTTGACAAAATTCATTTATGGGTTAAAGCAAGCTTCTCATCAATGGTACCACAAATTTCATCAAGTAATTCTCTTATTTAATTTTTAAGTGAATGCAGTTGATGATTGTGTGTATCACAAGTTCAGTGGGAGTAAATACATTTTTCTGGTTTTGTATGTGGATGATATTTTGTTTGCCACAAATGATATAGGCATATTGCACGAAACCAGGAGATTTCTATCAAGCAAATTTCAAATGAAAGATCTTGGTGATGCCTCCTTTGTATTGGGAATCCAGATACATCGAGATCGTTCTCAGGGTATCCTTAAATTATCACAAAGGAGCTATATCGATAAAGTACTTAAGAGATTTGACATGCAAAATTGCAAACCAGGTGATACCCCTATCGCTAAAGGAGATAAATTCAGTATTAATCAGTGCCTAAAAGGAAACCTTGAAGTTGAAGAGATGCAGAAGATTCCTTATGCTTCGGTTGTTGGGAGTCTAATGTATGCTCAAGTTTATACGCGTCTGGATATTGCGTACATTGTTGGAGTGTTAGGCAGATATTTAAGCAACCTAGGTATGGATCACTGGAAAGCAGCCAAAATAGTTATGATAGATATAACAAAGGCCGCTTTGATCCTATGTTGGTATGGTTGATGGACCGGATTGGTTATGGATACATTTCAGTAATGACAGTAAAATTGAGCTCATTTGGTTATTTTTGCAACATAATTATAAGGTTACACATATAGCCCAATGGGAGATTATTGGATTTTTAATCCAACATTGGGCTTATATGTGAAATAATTATGTGTTGCGAACTATCAAATAAGGTTAAGCCTAATTAAAAGTGATCAGCTAAGGTTTCAGTGATTTGGGTTTTAATGTATCTAATTAGGTGTGGCCCTTTAATGTGTAGAGACCTAAGAGGTTATTTCTATTTTTATGATGGGCTAAAATAGAAATACCAAAAGATAATGATGAAATTATCTATATATAGCAGTTATGGTCCTTGTATCGCACGTACGACCTTATTCTCTGAATCTCATCATCAGAAAGAATAGTCTAGAGAAAATTCTAAAGGGCTATCTGGGAGTACGTGTTGATCTGGAAGGCCAACCGCAGGACTCTGGAGAGCAATCAAGCAATATGGATTCAGGTACGCTTTCATATATGTTTATTAATTCTTAATGATTAACATGAATGATTCTTAGGCTTCATGGTGATGATCTTCACCAAAAGGTTGATATCTAATTTCCAACATAATGATGATATTAATATTTAAACTTTTAAAAGTAGAACATTATGGGATAGAATAATTGTTCTAATTGTTTTAGTTATTTGTAATAGGGTCTACCACCACATAATGGCATGCTGTTGAACTATTGAAATAAATTGAGTTTATTTGATTAGAGTCTGTATCTAAAATGGTGTCTACAATACTCAATTAAGTTGAAGAATGATCTTGCCATGTCAGGGATTTATCTTGTACACTCTTAGACACCATCAAATATAACATGTATAAAATAGCCATTTTGTTTGCCAGATGATTGTAGAATCCAGGACTGCAACTAGGTCGAGTTAGATCGGATTATACTTAATCTCGATTCAATCCAATTACATCTTCAAATTAATTATGATTTTGCATGTAGACTAAACCTATTTGTTAATCCAGTTAAGCCATGTTAAATTGAGTTTATAGAAAGAATATTAGATCCAATAAATTGTTCAAATTAGATTATAATTGAGTATGATCCAAATCCAACCTAAGATATTTGAGTTCATATCAAGATCAGATTGGATTAGGTTTCTATTTTAGTCAAGCATCTAGCCATCATTTTTTATAGCTAAAATATAATAACTAAATATAAATTAAAAAAATAAAAAGAACAAACTTAAACTTAAATTCCATTCAAAATCTTCTACCACCATTAAAGTAATTTATTATTTTTAAAACTTTAAATTATGTCTTTTTAAATATGTATTAATATACTTAAAAGTATTTAGATAAGAATCCACTAAAAGAATTAATGAGATACAAATATTTAGATAAAATAATTAAGTGGAAATATATGAGAGGAGATGTAGTTATTAAGATAAAGAAAAAGGAATTAGTTTAAATAAAAATGTAGCCAATGAATTATTAAAGATAACTAAAGGTATAATTATTCAATTTTATAAGTTAGGATAGATCAAGCTCGGATCAGGTTGAATCGAGCCTATTTTTTATTGATTCAAATTAGATAATGATATATGAATTGAGTCAGATTGTCAAATATAAAGCTTAGATTTGGGCTTAGAATTTATATTGAATACATTTTTCAAATGAGATTTAATCTATGGGTCTTCAAATATGAAATAGATCGAGGTTAGGCCATATTATAGATGAACCTAACTCTTTTGCAACTTTAATTGAATTTAATCAAAAGATGAACAGGCATTTTTTTGATCCACATAAAGTTGGAGAAAAGCACCAAGTTTTTTCTTATAAAGACACAAGTAATTTGCTCTTTTTCTTTTTACTTAAAAAAAGGTATTTTCCAACCATTTAAAACTTAATGAGCAGTTTTTGTTTGTGCCTTAAAATCACATCAAGAGTCTTTTTGTATAAAGAATAAAGCATTCTATAATAAGTTAACTGCATAAGAGTAGCTCATTAGATTCAAAATGACCTCAAATTATTAATTTGATAAAAAGAAAGTTAAATTATCATAAAATATTTAAACCGTTGATTTAAAGTAATTTATTAATTGCACACATGAATACATGGCAATGCTTTTTATATTTTTATTATAACTAGGTTTGTACCTGTGCGATGCCAAAAAACTAATTTAATTAATATAAATATAAATATAAATTTATATTGTTTATTTAATTTTATAATATTTAATTTAAATTTTAAAATTAATTTTATTTATATTAAAAAATAAAAATAAGATAAATAAAATTTTATGTATTAGATTTGAAACTATAGACTAAAAAATAGATGAAATATATAGAGTTTTTACAAATATATATATATAAATAATCCAAAATGGAAAGATAAAAAATGATATATTAAATTATTTTTAAAATTAAAAAAAAATTGATTTGAAACTTTAGATTAACAAAGAGTTGAAATATTTTCCTAAAAATATAGGCTTTTTAAAAAATAAACATACTCCAAAAATGGAAAGCTAAAAAATGAATTATTAATTATGTTTAATTTTTTTAAAAAAATAATTAATTCAAAACTACGATATTAACAAATAGATGAATTTTTTTCTAAAAATATATATATATTTTAAATATAGATATAATCCTAAATGAAAATAAGATAAATAAAAATATAGATTTAAATCATTCTGTTAGTTTTATATTATTAAAATTAAATTTTAAAATTATTATTTCTATATTTAAAATAAAAATAAGATAAATAAAATATATGTATTAGATTATTTTTCAAATTTCAAAAAATCAATTGATTTGACATTATTGTTTAGAAAATAGTTGAAATATTTAAAAAGTTAGAGTTTATAAAAGATATAAACATTATTCAAAATGAAAAGGTAAAAAAGGAAAAGATAAATAAAATTTAAAAAATTATTTCTATATTAACAATATAAAAAGATAAATAAAATATATGTATTAGATTGTTTTTTAAAATTTCAAAATAATTGATTTGACACTATAGCTTAAAAAATAATTGAAATATTTTCCAAAAAATAGAGTTATATAAAATATAAACATTATTAAAATGGAAAGGTAGAGAAAGGAAAGATAAATAAATATAGATTTATATAATTTTTTGATATTATTACTTAAATTAAATTTTAAAATTATTTTTTTAAACTAAAAATAAGATAAATAATACGTGTACATTAGATTACATTATTTTAAATTTGGAATAAAATTGTTTGATTTGAAAATATTAATTAAAAAATGAAAGATTAGAAAAAAGGGAAAAGAGCACGAGGAATTGAACCCAATCTATATTGGCAATATATATATATGTTACAATATCCCTGCACCAAATGTAAATTTCAATAAAGTTAAAAAAAATAATTATTTACATGAGGGGAAATTTATTACATTAAAAGTTATTTAATAAAGTCATATACGTGGTAAGACTTAGGTTTACTCTATTATATTAGATTGGATTTTTAAAAAAAAATTAAAAAATGATTGATTTGAAATTATAGCTTAAAAAATAGTTGAAATATTTTTCAAAAAATAGATTTATTAAAATATAAATATTATTCACAATGGAAATGTAAAAAAAAGATAAATAAAATATAGATTTATATAATTTTTTTTCAGTTTTATTGAATTAAATTTTAAAATTATTATTTTAATTTTAAAATAAGATAATAAAATGTGTATGTTAGATTACATTATTTTTAAATTTTAAAATAAAATTAATTGATTCGAAACTATTAATCAAAAAAATGGAAATGTAAACAAAGGCAAAGCACCAAATGTAAATTTTATTAAAGTTTTGAAAGGAAGATTTATTATATGAGAAAAAAATTTACATTAACATTTATTTAATGCGGTCATGGATAAGGTGAAAGAAGAGTAAATCCTTTTAAATTTAATATATTATATTAAAAATATATCTAAACAAACATACATGCGCACGCCCATTATATTGCATTCATTGTCAAGACGAGTGAAATGGGTGAAAACTTGAATGAATGTAACTAATGAAACCTTCTATTTTTTTTTATAGAAAATCTAATCAAATGTTTTATGTGATCTCTCCATTGATTTTTGCACTTTTTATAACTCAACTAATTGCTGACTTTAAGTCATGCAACAATCTCTAATATGCTTAATTTAATTGAACCTAATATATAATTACTTAGATATCAATTAAAGAATTAGTTCCCTCTTGCATACCTCATAAAAAATAATGAAAAATAACATAAGAACAACCGAAAGGAAATAGCCAAGGATACAATATATCTCAAGCTTTATTAAAATTACTATTTAAATAATATAGATTATATCATTAAATGTTAGATTTAGCCATCGTGCTTTTTTGAATATTTTTTTATCGTCCATTCAAGGCTGCCATTCAATGCCTTCGTATCGTTACTCAATGCCTTTATGCTCATTAGGCTTTTCATTATTTACAGCTTATAATTTTTTTAAAAAACATTTCAAGCTTCAAACCTTTTCACTGAAAGCTTTATTTAAATGTCTTGAGCCTCTTTTACCTACCTTATATATATTTGACCTTCTCTTTATTTACAGCATTATCCACGTACAGTGAAAAGTATGGTATAATTTGTCTTATAATTTTTACCTTAATGTCTATAATTGGGAAAAAAGGTTCGCAAATTTTCCTTCTTTAAAGGATAGCAATATTTTTTTTTATTTTAAAGGTATATTATATATATATATATATATATATATATATATATATATATATAATATTATACAAGCGATCACATAATTCTGATGCCAGTTCAAAATATTAACTTTTGACCACATGTTAAATGTTAAAAAATAATAATAATAAAGTAACCAACCCACGCGAGCATTTAATGCTCGCGTAGGATGTTGGGGACGTTTACGTTGGAGACATTGTGGAACGCTCAAGTGTTCCGCGTGTTCTTTTATTTTACTAACGTTCTGATTTAAACGGTAACAAGGCTTAACGGCCAAATATATATATATATTTATATAAATATATGTATAGACTAAAGAAAAAAGAGAAAAAGAAGATAGAAAAAAAAAATTCAAATCCTAAAAGATTTATTCATTTTGTTGAGGATCCTGTTGCTGCAAATCCTTAGAGTTGTCCTTGGAGTTGGGAGTCTATCTGCTTGGAGTTGGGAGTTTGTCTCTAAGTGCTGTTTGGAGTTGGGAGTTTGTGTCCTGTTGCTGCAAGTGCTGTTTGGAGTTGGGAGTTTGTCTCAACCTGTTTATCTCAACTTGGTGAAAGCTACTAGTGGTAAAAAGTATATTTAACTATTTTATTGTTATATTTTATTTGGGCATATAAAGAATCATTGGGTTTCCACTTACACCCGATCGTGCTCGCGGTAGGAGGATCGGATCGAATCGGGTCATTGTACCTTGGGGACAAATCGCAGGGCGAAAACTTGTCCTTAGGGCAATGTTTAACACGCCTCGACGGTTTGATTCCTTTTAACTTTAATTTAGATTTTGAATTTAAATTTTAGATTAATTATTCTAGCATTTTCTAAAAAAGTTTTTTCAAAAATCAAAATAATTTCTCTAACAGCTAAGGACAAGTTTTTCCTATTATTAGAAAAGGAGTTTTGAATTTAAAATTTAAAATTTAAAATTCAAATTTGAAATTCAAATTTTGAAAAAAAAATTTTGAAACTCAAATTCAAAATTGACTTATTTAAGTTAATTTTTGCTTAGTGGTTTTTTATTATTGCAACTAGTTTCTAGATTTAATTCTTTTGAATTTAAATTTAAAATCTAGAAATATCTGAAAAAATTACTAATTTAAAAAATTCAAATTATAAGACTAAATCTTCAATTTTTGGTTGTGCAGAACGCATTAAGCAACGAATTTACTTAAAATGGGTTCTGATGATCTTAGTGCAATTAAACCTAACAAATTTAATAGATCATTGTTTAGGAGGTGGAAAAGTCAAGTGAAATACTTGCTTACCACTTTAGGATTATTTTCTGCCGTAGAATTACCAGATCCCAAATCCAACACTCAATAAGGTTCTTCAAGTATAGTTGATACTTTTCTTCATCAACATCAAAAACATCTCAAGAAATAGATTTTCATTGTAGACATAGAATTTTAAGTGCCCTATTTGATAATCTTTATGATGTCTGCCTTCCTACTAAAACTGCTAAGGAACTTTGGAATGCTCTTAAGGCTGAATATGGGATCTAGATAGATTCACTATCTCAAAATTTAGAAAGTACATAATGGTAGATTCCAAACCCATTAGTATTCAAATTCATGAATTCCAAGATTTTCTTAGAAAGCCAGAATTGACTGGTTGTAATTTTTCTGAAAACTATAAGGTCCAAGCCTTAGTAGATGCCCTTCCACCATCTTGGTCATCCTTTGCTCGAGAGCTAAGTCATAAGCAAGGTAGCTTGACCCTAACAGAAGTGATTAACTCTATTAGGATTGAAGAAGAACACCAGCTTAAGCTCAATCAAAATCAAAAGATTGATCTTGGACCTAAAATCAATCTGACCGAGTCAAATCCAACTCCAAATCAATTCAAACCCAAGGGAAAGAATTTTAAGAAGAAAATATTCCAATCTAGATCCAACCAATCATACAAACCTCCTCAGAACCGATCAAATCAAACCGATCGAATCAGAAGTCAAAGAATTATAAAGGCACATTCTGCTTTGTGTGCATAAGGACAAATCATGTGGCGAAGGACTGCTACCACCGAAAGACTGAACCATTAAGGAAATCATCTAAACCACAAGTTAACATGGTTGAGAGTGGTGTTGAGCCTTCTTTCATGTCGGTAAATTCAAAATTCTTAATTAACTCAACCCAATCTTCTTGTGATTGGTGGCTTGATTCAGGAGCTAATGTTCATGTTTGTTTTGATCACTCCTGGTTCTCCACCTTTCAGGAATCAAGTGGAGGAGGTGTGACACTTGGGAATAACTCTTCAGCACAAGTGCTTGAAAAATGTCAAGTGGATCTAAAGATGACATCTGGAAGATCCTAGTCCTTCATGAAGTGCTGTTAGTTTCTAGTGTTAGAAGAAATTGATTAGTGGATCTCTTCTTATATCTAGAGGATATAAAATCGTTCTAGAATCAAATAAAGTTGTAATTACTCATAATAATGAGTTTGATGGTAAAGGTTTTGTATGTGAAGGTCTTTTTAAATTAAATGTATCCTCTAAGTTATCTAATAAAAGTTATCTTCTTTTTAATGTTGAATCTTCAAATG
Organism: Calamus simplicifolius; assembly: GCA_900491605.1. Taxonomy (NCBI): domain Eukaryota; kingdom Viridiplantae; phylum Streptophyta; class Magnoliopsida; order Arecales; family Arecaceae; genus Calamus; species Calamus simplicifolius. The sequence continues at coordinate 311,914 of UESW01004435.1, read as the reverse complement.
TTTGGCATAGTAGACTTGGTCATATGAATTTTGATCGTATTCATTAAATGACAAATCTTAATCTAATTCCTAAAGTTCATTTGATAGAAAGTTTAAATGTGAGATTTGTATTCAAGCTAAGAAGCCTAGAAAACCTTTTAAATCAGTAAATAGGAGTTCAACACTTCTTGAATTAGTCCATAGCGATGTATGTGACTCTACCAAGTTTCCTACACAGGGAGGAAGTCGTTACTTTGTAACATTCATAGATGACTTCTCTCGATATTGTCATATATATTTGATAAAATCTAAGGATAAAGTATTAGATAAGTTTAAGATTTATAAGGTAGAAGCTGAAACCCAAACTGAGAAAAAGCTTAAGAAATTTAGGTCAGATCGCGGTGGTGAATATACTTCAAATGAAATGACTCTATTTTATCAAGAATATGGGATTATTTATGAAGTTATACCACCATACTCTCCTCAGTCTAATGGTGTAGCTGAACGGAAAAATCATACATTAATGGATATGGTTAACTCAATGTTAATAAGTTCAGGCATACCGAGAACTTGTGGGGGGAAGCTCTTTTAGCTGCATGTTATATTTTAAATAGGATACCCTTTAAGGATAGTCCTAAAACACCTTTTGAGCTTTGGAAAGGTAGAACACCAAAGCTAGATTACCTTAAAGTGTGGGGATGCTTAGCTAAGGTAGGAATACCTGAACTCAAGAGAAGAAAAATAGGACCTAAAACTGTAGATGCTATCTTTATAGGTTATTCCTTAGATAGCAGTACAAATAGGTTCCTAGTGATAAATTCTAATATAAGTGGCATCTCAAATAATACTCTTATCGAATCAAGAGATGCTACTTATTTTAAAATATTTTTCCTTTCAAGAATCAAGTACCAAATCAACTCTCTTCTAATCCTTACTTGGTTCATGATTCTTTTAAAGCTGGGTCTTCTAATGAGTCAAAGAAAAGGAAAAGATCTAATCTGAAGGTGGATCTTCTGAACTTAGGAAAAGTTCAAGGATAAGGAAAGAAAAAAACCTTGGTGAAGGTTTCTTTACTTTCTTAGTCGAAGGCGAACCTTCTTCTTTTTCAGAGGCGATGTCTTCTCCTGATGCTCCTTTTTGGAAGCTATTCTTTCTGAATTTAATTCAATCTTACAAAATGAAACTTGGATTTTATCTGATTTACCCTCTCGAAGCAAACTTTAGGGTGTAAGTGGGTATTTAAGAAGAAATTCAGACCTGATGGTTCAATAGAAAAGTATAAGGCTAGATTAGTAGCCAAAGGTTATAACCAAAAGAAAGGGTTAATTTCTTTGATACATATTCTCCTGTAGCTATAATAACAACCCTTAGATCACATCTTGCTATTGCTTTTATCATAAGTTAATCATTCATCAAATGGATGTGAAGACTGTGTTCCTAAATGGAGATCTTGAGGAGGAGATATATATGGAACAACCTGAAGATTTTGTTGTAAAGGGACAAGAAGACAAGGTTTGTAAACTTATCAAGTCCCTTTATGGTCTTAAACAGGCTCCTAAACAATGGCATGAGAAATTTGATCAAATTATTCTATCTTTTGGATTTCAAATCAATAATCATGATAAGTATGTTTATTCTAAAATTATCGACAATGATTGAGTAATTCTTTGCTTATATGTCGATGATATTTTAATTTTGGAACATCTCTTGAAATTATTTCAAGTGTTAAATCTTCCTCTCTTCTAAGTTTGATATGAAAGATTTAGGTGAAGCGGATATAATCTTAGGGATGAAGCTTATCAAGTCCCATGAAGGGATAGCTCTCTCTCTTTCTCATTCTATAGAAAAAATGATAAAGAAGTTTAGTTATTCCAATCTTAAATCAATATCTACTCCTTTTGATCCTAGCTTTCACCTGAAGAAAAATTTAGGTGACCCAATTAATAATTAAAATATTCTCAAATTATAGGATCTCTCTTGTATGTAGCAAACATGACAAGACCTGATATTGCCTATGCTGTAGGAAGGCTTAGTATATAATCAAAATCCTGATCAATCTCATTGGGTAGCCTTAGAAAGAGTATTCCGATATTTAAAGGGAACACTTAATCTCTCTTTGATGTTCACTAAATACCCTGAGGTGGTTGAGGGTTACAGTGATGCTAATTGGGTCACTGATTCTCATGATTTAAAATCAACCACCGGATATGTTTTCTTCTTGGCGGTGCTGCTATTGCTTGGGGATCCACTAGGCAAACTATTATTTCTAGAAGCACCATGGAGGTCGAGTTGATAGCTCTGGATACCATCTGTAATGAGGCAGAGTGGATAAAAAAATCTAATATCAGAGCTACCTTTGGTACCTAAGCCAGCTCCAGCTATATCAATCCATTGTGATAATAAGGCCGCAATTGAACTAACAAATCAAAAGAGTACCAATAAAAAGATGAATCGCCATATACGGCTTCGTCATAAGTCTATAAGACAACATAAGAAAAATGTTATCTCTTTGAAATTTGTTAAATCTGAGAAGAATTTGACAGATCAATTAACCAAGGGATTATCTAGGAGTGTAATCCTAGATTCATCGAGGGGGATGGGGCTTAAGCCAATTATTTGGTCACCAGCAGTAGATACCCAACCTCTGTGATTTGAGATCCCATGAATGAGGTTCAATATGGTAGAAACAAAGCTGATTGAGTAAATTGAGTAATCATGTTAGAGCACAAATTTTTAAATATTTTTCAACCCATCCCTATGATGAGTGCTCTTATAAAGTGACAAAGTAAATTTGTGTAAGGTTGAGTGGTTCTCTTAATGGATCCGAGGTAGGTTATCTACAAGGTATTTGTGATACCCTGGAGGATTCACCTATATGAGAATTGTCATATTAGGCCGTGACTAAAGGTTTGGGCTAACCTTAAGAAATTCTCATAAAAAATTAAGGTACTAAGCGCAAGGCCTTTAATATGCGCTGACCGCTTAAACACAATTGATTCATGCTATGTGTGGTTAGTAGAAGTCTGAGTCAAGGACCTAGTTCAAGGTCTAATCCACTATAGTTCCTTCATATATACAATCAATACTAAGTGAGGTTCAAGTCTATATGATACCTCACCTATTACGTATAAGATGCCCTAATTTTTTTATCAATTTTATTTATTTATTTTATTTATTTTTTTTTAACTTTTGTGAGGGATTGTTGACTTTTGATCATGTGTTAAAAGTTAAAAATAATAATAATAAAAGTAACCAACCCACGCGAGCATTTAATGCTTGCACGTTGGGGACGTTTACTTTGGAGACGTTGCGGAATGCTCGGGTGACGCGTGCATGCATTGAATTCTTTATTCCGTTCTGATTTAAACGGTAACAAGGCTTATTGGTCAAAAAAAATATTATATATATATATATATATATATATATATATATATATACTAAGGAAAAAAAAGAGAAAAGAAGGTAGAAAATCTAAATCCTAAAAGATTTATTCATTTTGTTGAAGATCCTGTTGCTGCAAATCCTTGGAGTTGGGAGTCTATCTACTTGAAGTTGGGAGTTTGTCTCTTGTTGCTGCAAGTGCTGTTTGGGAGTTTGTCTTCTGTTGCTGCAAGTGCTGTTTGGAGTTGGGAGTTTGTCTCAACCTGCTTGTCTCAACATGGTGAAAGCTACTAGTGGTAAAAAGTATATTTAACTATTTTATTGTTATATTTTATTTGAGCATATGAAGAATCATTGGGTTTGCACCTTCATCCGATCATGCTCGCGATGGGGTAAAAACTTATCCTTATGGCAATATCTAACATGCATGTTTGATTCTTTTTAACTTTAATTTAGATTTTAAATTTAAATTTTAAATTAATTATTCTAACAATTTTTATTTTTTTTAAAAAAAAAATCAAAACAATTTCTCTAACAAGATCAAATAAGCTTCAGGCATCGTGCATTGAACTCGATATTCTTCGTTCATCCACTATGATCCGCTGAGTTTTCCGACCGCTTCAAGTTATCTCACTGACAAGCAGTAATAAATATAATATATAGAAACGATGCGAGGTAAAGCACATGTTGGCTTAAGAACAAAAAAAAAGGCCAATATTTATATGCTTTATAATCTATTATTTGGTTCAATAAGTCCCTTATGATTTATCATCTTTTATTTGTGTAATATCTTAGATATATATATATATATATATTTTTTTGGTACAAACGGGCGATCACACTTGTCTAGTGCGAATCAGCCCAGAAATATCTGACAATAAAATCTGCTGCAACAAGCTAGGGCAATGGGAATCAGGACTCCAGACCCAGGGTCCAGAGTACTGAGCAACAAAGGAAGCCGTCCAATCCGCCGCCGAATTGGCTTCATGAAAGATATGGCGGATTTGGACAGAGGCGACCTCCCGAAGCATGGACCAAATCTCTCTGAGAACCGGGTTAGCAGTGCCCATGCCACTGTACTCATTCTTCATCCAAGATATAACAGTCATAGAATCACCCTCAACGATGATTCTAGCAGCGTGAAGAGTCCGAACTGCAAAAAAAATGCCCGCCCAAGCCGCATAAAGTTCCGCCATCGGGACAGAGAAGTCAATAGAGCCAAAACCTCCAGCCGCCCTCAACTCACCCGTATGGCCGCGAATGATGAACGCCGATCCAGCTGCTCTACCACGAACGCTCCCGTCAAAGTTGATTTTGATAGCTCCTGGAGGAGGGGGTTCCCAAGAAATAAAAACCGTATGACGGTTCGCTGCCGAGGCAGCAAGGGAACCCCAGAGGCCAGAAGAATCAAAAGCATCTCCATGAGAAAATTGGGTGCATTCGGCAGACAGCGATCTGATCTTCCTCACAGTCTGATAAGTGGAGATGGGGTCATTAGAAAAGGTTAGCTGATTCCTAGACAGCCAAATATGATAAGCCGTGATCGCCCAGAGAACCTTCTTCTGCTGAGGGTCCCTCCGAATATCCTGAAAGAACACGGAACGAGGGGCGCCCCCTCCATCCTGCCCTCTAGTATAACCAATCAGATACCATATCTGTCTAGCTCTGTAGCAGAGAAAGATAGCATGATCAGAAGACTCTTCAACCCGTCTACATATAGGACAAAATGGCTGAATAGACATGCCCCTTCGAGATAGGGAGAGACATGTGGGGAGGCAATCCCATAAGAGCTTCCATAAGAATAACTGAGCCCTGGGAGAATAGGAAGCTTCCATATCCAGGCCACATCTTCCATACCCTGAGACTGCGGCCTAAGCATCCGCATAAGATCCCTGGTGGGAGCCCTAGACAAACACGATCTCTGCCAAAGTCTAGAGTCACCAGAACGTCAAGGCATGATGGGCAGAGATCGAATCCTTCTAGACAGCTCATCCCCAAATACATCAGAAACCACAGAAACATTCCAACCAGGAGGATCAGAGGAGATCAAATCCTTAACCTTTAAACTAGATGGAGCTTCCACATCAAAGAAGGAGGGCCACCTAGATAGAGGGATCTCAGATATCCAAATATCCTGGAAGACATCAATTAACTGGCCATTGCCAATCATCCAGGAAATATTATCCCTGATCAACGGACCGTGTCTACAAATCTCCTTCCAGATGAAGGAGGACCCCTGAGCCGCTGTAATAGGCAAACTCGACACCCACTCGCCATACCTCGCACGCATTACGATGCTCCAAAGACAGTGAGGCTCTAAGAGAAAGCGCGCAGCATGTCTGGCAATAAGAGCTTCTCTTCTAACAATCAAGGACTGAATACCCAGTCCCCCTTCCTGAATAGGCAAACAAACTCTGTCCCAAGATAAGAGATGAGTACCATGGCCTTCTTGCATAGAGGCCCATAGAAAATCTCTGAAGCTTCGCTCTAACCTCCTGAGACAAGTAATTGGAACAGCTGTATTCGACAGCAGATACAGCGGGAGAGAGGAGAGCACCGATCGAATAATGATGATCCTGGCCATCATCGATAAACTAGTAACCTGCCATCCCTCGATACGTTGCCGAATCCGCCTTTCCAATTCAACAAAGTCAGCACAGCGGGGATATCTACCCGTGATAGGAATACCCAGATACATGAAGCGGTCTGTCTGAGTAGTAATACCAGATAGAGACATAATGGCTGACAATATTGATGCAGAATATGGTATAAGATAGCCGCATTATGAATGGTGGCCTGGCCCATAAGAATACAGTCATCTGCGAAGAGCAGATGAGAGATCGAAGGGCCCACTGAATCAGTCATAAAAGGGATAATCCGGCGATCCAAACTAGCCTGATGCAAAGCACGAGAGAGATCATCCACCGCCAAAATGAATAATAGAGGGGATAAAGGACAACCCTGTCTCAACCCACTGAAGAGTGGAAATACTCTGTCGGCCTGCCATTAATGAGCAATGAAAAAGACGGCTTCTGAATGCAAGCCATGATCCAGTCAATGAACAGACCATCGAACCCAAACTCCTGAAGAGAGCGGTGCACAAAAACCCAGCACATTCTGTCATAGGCTCTCTCCATATCGAGCTTGACCGCCATAAGCCTTCTATTGGCAGGAGCTTTATAAAGATCATGCATAAATTCTTGAGCAATAAGGACATTATCAGATATAGACCTCCCTCTGATAAATGCCCCCTGTTCAATAGAGATGAGCCTAGGAATCACCATACGAAGACGGCCAGCTAATAGGCGAGCACAAATCTTGTATAAGGTAGTACACAAACTGATCGGCCGAAAATGTTGCGGAAGGGTAGCCGCCGATCGCTTGGGAATCAAAGAAATAAAGGTCCGATTCCACTCCAGAGGGATTTGCTTAGTTTGGAATACCATTTGCACAACCTTAATCACCTCCGACCCCACAATATCCCAATAATGACGGTAGAAAAGAGGCGGAAACCCATCAGGGCCAGGGGCTTTATCCAATCCAAGCTCCCACAGGGCCGACCGGATATCCTCCACAGAGATCGGACTAGCAAGCATAACATTATCCCGTATAGTAACCTTGGCAGTGTCCGCCACCCGAGTAACCGGCGTCCCAGCTCCAGAGGACTCAGTCCAACGAGATTGAAAGAAGCGAAGAAGCTGCTCCCGAATAGAATGCAAATCCTCCACATGATGCCCCTCCTCATCAACAAGCCTCCGAATCCTGTTAGCGGCCCGCCGCCTCAGAGTAGCCTGATGGAAGAATCTGGTATTCCTATCCCCCTCCCGAAACCACTGAATCCTGGATCTCTGCCTCCAGAAAATCTCCTGCTGACGTAAGAGAGAATGGTGACGAGCAAGCAAGTCCCGAAGCAAAGAGAGATCCGAGTCCACCAAAAACCCATCCTGGTCCTCCTTCATCTGCAAAGCCGAAATATCAGCTTCAACCATATCGACTTGCCTATCCAAATCCCCAACCCCTTGTCTATTCCACAAAGAAAGACGACGACTAACCAACATAAGGCGCCGGGATAGACGGTAAATGGCATTGCCCCTGATAGGGAGGTGCCACACCTGGGATATGATAGACCGAGCAATAGAATGAAGTGTCCAAAACTGCTCAAATCTGAAAAGTCTCTACCTATGCTGATCGGCCTCTGACGAGATCAAAATAGGACAGTGATCAGAACCAATTCTAGGAAGATGGGAAACAGTAACACCAGGAAACTTATGGAGCCAAGTAGCCATAGCCAAAGCTCTATCAAGTCTCTCCCAAACCCGAGCCGATCCTTGTCGGTTATTGCACCAAGTAAATTGGGTTCCCGAATGGCCCAGATCCAATAGACCAGAGGATCCAATAAAGGATCTAAATTCATTAACATCAGCAGAGGCCGAAAACCGTCTACCTCCACGCTTTTCCCCTGCTTCAGTGATGCAGTTAAAATCACCAGCAATAACAGAGGGAAGACCCTGAGCAAGAAGAGTTTGCAACTCCGACCACAACACCCTTCTCTCTCTATGATCCGTACTAGCATAAACAGCTGAAAGAAGCCAGGGGTCACACGGTCCCTCCGAGATAACCAGGCTAATCTGTTGATTGCACTGATGGAAAGCAACGACCTTTACAGCAGAGGCACGCCATATGGCCAGAATTCCCCTAGACAACCCTTCAGCCTCCACAGCATACGAGGTCCAGACACGGGAAATCTATCTCCGGAAACGAGTCAGACTGTCACCAGATAACCTAGTTTCCAACAGAACACATATATCAAAGTGATATAACTGCAATAATCTATCAAAAGAGGATCGGAAGGAGGGCTTTCGAGCTCCTCGCACATTCCAGATTAGGATTTTCATTAACAACTAAGCTGACTCTAGGACCCCCCCTGGTCCTCGCCCATAGCATTATCAGGAATGCGCCCAATAGATAAGGTATCACCCTCCGGAGTCATTGAAGAACCAGGCGTCAGACCATCTGAGACAGAGAAAACCATAGTTGACTGGGTGAAACCTGAAGGAAGGCCCGACATCTGACCCGAAAGGATCTCCTGAGAGGACTCATCCGACATCTCCAGGCCGGGATTGGCACCCACCTTACCCCCTGCCTGGAATCCAGAGGTCAGGCTTAAACTGATAGCTGATCCTATCAATACCCCCGGTCTCTTTGTCATATTGGCCTTGCCTTTACCCTTTCTTTTCTCAGATTTAGAGGAAGACCTTGGAACCAAACTTTCATCTGATCTGGGCCTTTTGAGGGGACCTGGGAAAGCATCCTGCCCAGCCTGAACCCCCCCCCGCATTCGACTCGGATCCAATCGAGGAGAATGGATTCATAAGTTGAATTGGCTGAGAATGTTCAGATATCACAGTGCACTGAGTCTCAGCCCCCTTCAATTTCACTGCTGAATTAACCTTACCGGCACGCAAGACCTCTCCCGGCACGGTTACAGAAACAGATGACTTCATATTACCGGCACGCAATCCCTCTCCCGTCACAGCTTCAGAAATGCTATCTACCTTTGACGACCCAGCCACAGCTAAATTCACTTGACCAGGCAGCCTCCTCCGCGCGACCTTCGCCGGCAAGCTCCAACCCTCTGCATCCACCACACCACGACGCCGATCCACCTGAGAGTTCACAGGCGTCTGACCCTTGCCCACTGCTCCCGTCGACGACCGAGAACCTGGCTTCCCACCCTTGCCTCTTAGCTCATCTGGACCAGCCCGGCGATGGCGAAGCGCCGCGATCCAAGGTCCAAAAGCCGGCCTCTGATCTGAAGCCTCATCCACCGACCCAGCCGCCAGAGCACAGGGACCGCCCAAATGGATTGAGCCGCAGAAGGAGCAGATCCCCTCCAAGCATTCGTATGCGAATTGCTGCCAGAAGGGACTGGAAGTCCCTTGAACGCGAGTGCCTGGACGAAGCGGTTGGCGAAGATCCAGCCGAATACAGACCATGGCAAACCCTCCTCTGCTCTTTGCTAGGGTGGAAGCATCCACGCACACCAGTGAACCGGCTGGTTCGAGAATCATCCGAAGAAACTCAAGCTTCCAGAACTCCAGCGGAAGGGAAGGGAGACGAACCCAGACCAGTGCCGTTGAGATAGCGTCCTCCGCCGGGATGAAGTCGGGCTTCCAGGGAATCATGCCAATGACCTCACCATTGACGGTCCAGGGACGGCTAAGCAACAGCTCACAGGCCGTTCGATTCTCAAAACGGAAGATATGGCATTTGAATGCCAGACTGATCGGAGTTATTTCACCCTGCACTCCAGCTCGTCGGAACTCCCTGATCATCGCAGCCGCCGGAACCCATCGCTTAAACGACCTAGCAATAATGGCCGACGACTGCCAAGCCTCCCTCTCGGCCTCCAGGGCCTCCGCTGGCAGCCGAACAACTTCCGGAAAGGAGGATACCAAGCGATCCACCTCCTCAGGCGACGGCGACGGAGAGATCCACTCGAAGCCGGACGCCCTAGACTTACTCCCAGCAGCGCTGCCAACGGCAGCTTTTTCATCGGCGGCCATGAAGGACGCTCAAGCCACAGCGGCAGACACCCTCAGTAGGCTCAGCCGGAGAAGACGACGATCCACCGGAGATCGGAGGAGAGTAGCCCCGACGCACGAATCTTAAAGACAGCCTTCAGCCGAGGTTTGACTTGCGTAGACATATCTTAGAATATTAAAATACTAATGTTTTGTGAGCACTATAATGTATAATATATATATATAAAAATAATAAAATAAAGTAAGATTTATACTACTTACAAAAAAAAATTAATATTTCATTTAATTAAAATTTATATACTTTATAAATTTATTATTTAGTCCAACATAATATTTTATAATTAATTATTTTTTATATATAATAAAAATGATGCAAGCTAGTCAAACTTATATTATTTAAAAAATATTAATTTTTTCTTCAATCAAAATTTATATAAAAATTCTATAAAAAATTTATACAATTTATCAATTTATTATTTAATTGAATATGATATTTTGTGATTTGTTATTTGTTATTTATATATATATTATTAACGATCTAAGTAAAAGAATCAATGTGAAAGGTCGGTTCGAAGCCATCGACTCTTTCCCTACTTTACCGAAGGTCCACGTCGGTTTTATTAGTTAATCTTTCTCACCGGGGTGGTGCCCATACCGATACCGGTGGATAGCCGCCACTCCCTTGCTATATTCGATGGGGGCTCTAGGGTTTAGGCCTTGAACTCCTCGTCGTCCGTCATCACATTCGGCAATGGCGCTTTCCACGTTCGGGCTACGCCGTGTCCTGAGGGCGTCGTCTGCCACGCTTCCTCAATGGAAGTGGCCCTTTTCTCCTGTCCGTCAAAGCTCCTCCTTTCCCCCAGACGACGGCGCCGGCGGCGGTGGCAACCTTCCTCCCCTCACCACACCCAAGCTTTTCGTCAGCGGTGAGCTCTAGGGCTTCCCTGTCTCTTAGCTTATTTTCTGTGATTATGCTCCAAAAATCTTCTTATCATTCTTTTCGGGAGACCATCAAGCATTGGTTGTGTTCTTTAGATTAATAAGATTTTCATCTTTTGTACTAAGTGATTTTTATCTTCTTATATTCTGGTTCTTGTTAAAACTATCGCCTTTGGGTTGTTAAACCAACATTATGTTGCCATAGAATTAAAGATGGTTGTCCAAAAGAAAACCAAAATGTTATGCCTTTATCATTTTATCAGACAACTATATTGCATATCGTTGTCAGACTGTAAACAAGGTCCTTTGATCAGAGCATGTTATCTTATGGATGGAGTTATGCTAAGGTGGAGGCATGCAGACACTAATTGAAAGCTTGGTATCAGCATATTATGCTAAGGTGGAGGCATGCAGACACTAATTGAAAGCTTGGTATCAGCATATTCTTTTACCTGTTGAATTTATGTTGATATGTATTTCTGTATTTTTCCCGAAATTTATGTTGATATGTATTTCTGTATTTTTTGCCCCAAATTCTGAACCATTCAGAGCATTTTTAGATAATTCTGGAGAAGCTTTGCTGGCTACTTTGTTATTAGTATTAATCTTCCCTCCCTCTCCACTCAAATGGAATTCTATTTGTTATTACAAAAAATGGCTCCAATTTATGAGCATGTTTTGGAAGTGTTTTGAGTCATTTGGCTATATTTTAGTACGTAAAGTCTTCCAAGAGATGAACAGAAATTTCCTGCTTCTGCACTAATTTTGAAGAGGTTTTGGATTCGAAAGCCTGGAATCTCTTAAGGATGCTATCTAGTAACTTATTTTTGAAGATGATAACTGGCAAGACAATTTTATCTTTACTTGAGCTCATGTCTTGATCTCATGTCCTGTGAATTGGATTGGACTGTTCTGCTCAAAAAGAGAGGACAAAATAGATCTTCATGTGTAACAGTCCAATCTAGGTTAATAAATACATATCAGAGAAGTTGTCATAATATTTTGTTGGAAAATCATTCTTCATTCCTTTTTTTTTTTTTTTTTTTTTTGCATTGGTTTCTTTAATTCACTTTGTTGTTTGCTTTCTCTGAGCATGAATGACAACATTTAGTTTAAAGGTTCTTCCTCATTTTATGTACTTCTAGGGGATGACAACAAGTTGGATCTAGTGCCTCTTACAGGGCGGCAACATCAACTTTATGGAAAATGTGCTCTTATTTGCTCTGTACCTCTACGTTTCTTACCTTGTCTCTATTATTTTCTTTAGAATTATAGCATGTTTTTAAATCTTAAAAGTAGCCGGTCTTTTGCCAACAACCTTTATGGGTTGAATATTTTAAGTATGTGCAACATTTAGCACTTAAAAGATAGCTGTATTCCATTGGTTGTTGCAAATAAGAACTAACATCATCAGGGGAAAAAAAAGAGAAAAATTCTCACATAATCTATTGGATTTCAGCAGACCACTTTGCTTTTATAGTTATACATAAAAACTTTCGTCATGGGATTGTATGAATAATGCTGTCTTTCTGTCAAGTTACAATGTTTGCTCAAGATAGATGGATGCTTGTTCAAGGTGCACAATTTTCTCCCCAGCAGGATGTGGTAAACTCAAAACATTTATGATCTCCTTCGAGCGCATTAAATTGAGACAATCCCTGTTCAGTTATTGTGCCTTTAAGAGGTGTAGAAAGATGAACATAAAATCTCTACACAAGATCCATCATAACTGTTATGTAGCCTGGTTTCCATGCTTGATGATGATTTTTGTCTAAGATATGTGAATTTTCACTCCAAAACTACAGGGTAGATTAGGTTGGTGTTCTTCTAAACTTTTTATATCCTAAATAGTTGTATTTGCATCATTTGACTAATGAAGCTTCACAAAGCAGGTTTTGTTTTCTTTCATAGAATCATGAAGTTATTTCAGTCTAATTTTTTCAGCAACAGTTAACAAAGTAATGGTAGCCATGAAGTCGATTAGAAATTCTTGTTAGTACAAGAATTAGCATTGTTGTGCCTGCTCATGGTCTTAGACGGACTTCTACAATATATGCAATAAATCCAACATGATACTCCACTTGTTTTAACAGCTTCTTCCATGTGGTACAGGGCTTTCAAGGTTAACAACAGATGAGAAACTTAAGGAAGCATTCTGTCCTTATGGCCAGCTTCTTGAAGGTACAACAGTTTCTAAGCCCCAACATACTTACATGCTTCAATTCTTCTTTTTCTCGTACACAGGAACCTGAAAGTAGTGGCATTGTGGTTATAATTGTTCTTTGCAGCAAAGGTTATAACTGATAGATTATCAGGGAGGTCCAAGGGCTTTGGTTTTGTGAGATATGCGACCATAGAAGAGGCTGACAAGGCACGACATGGGATGAATGCCAAATTTCTGGATGGATGGGTTATTTTTGTTGATCCTGCTAAACCAAGAGAACCTAAACCACGATCACCCGAACCAGAGCCTTCAGTAGCTGGAATAAGGACCAACAAAACAATTGGATGGTGCGGTTGATTTGCATCTGCGCCCCTAAATTATAGAAGTTTTTTGTTGGAAGGAGACTTCGGAAACAATTTTTTTCCAAAAAAAAAAAATTGTGAAGCCATTATTAGTATATTGATACACTGTTGGAGCATTGAAATTTCAGCTTTAGTTAACTGGGGTTGGTAGCTTTGAAAATTTCTTTACAGTTTTTAAAAAGAAAGCATGCATAAGAATCAACTTAACTCGTCTAAGCCTTTTTCCAACTACATGGGGTTAGCTGTATGAATCTGTTTATTCTATGTCGATATTCAAATTATAAATAATTATTTTTTTAATTATTTTTATTCATATTAGTTTAAGTCTACTTTTATTTTTATTTCTATTATGGATCGTGGAGCATCTAAATATCTTCGATATATATGTTCAAACCATCATAATCGATTTTTTCTTATTTTATCTTCAATTATGATTATTCTTATCATTTCTTATATATATTTTTTTATATTTATTTTTAATTTTATTTATAAAGTTTTATTATATATCTATTTTAGTATTAACACTTATTTTATATAGCATAGTTGGTCTAATAGCGATTTTATAGATTTTTTTTTAAAATTTTAATGTAATACATCGATCATACAATACTTCCGAAATGATTTACATCTAAACCTATGCACAGGTATTGAAACATGCATAAGAATATGATTTTATTTTAATGCATGCATAAGAATATGCAGGAATTTTTTTGAGAGGCAAAAGTAATTTTCTCCAATAATCTTGAAACATTTGATGTAACTGCAGAAATTCAGTTGCCCAAGACTTTCGTCTAATTGTATAAATATATTGTGCTCTACTTTGTTTGGTTTGGAGAGAGATGAAAGGCAAGATGATGTGGGTTCTAAACGTTTGGTATAGATGAATTGTCCAGGCAATGGGGACACTGTTCAATACCTTTTTCAAACCAGCTATCTGCTGTAGGGATGACAATTTTTTCCGTTTGGCCGTTTACCCGATCGGTACCGTTTTTAACGGGTCGGGGAATCTCCGGTTTAAACGGGTTAACGGGTAACGGGGATTTTTGTTAACAGCTAAACAGATAAACGGCTCGGGGATGGTATTCAATGCCCCATCCCCGTTTACCCATCCCCATCCGTTAGCTTTAATATAATATATTTAAATTTTAAATATATTATATTATATTATATTAAAAAATAAAAATATATTATATTAAATGTCCCATCCGCCGTCCCCCGTCTCTTAATGTTCCTTCTTTCACGCAAGTAACGCAACCGTCTCGATCTTGCTCTTCTTTCTAATCTGAAGTTTTGAAGAATCTGAACATCAAACCATATAGCTTCATCATCTACTTCGCCAATCGCTGCCCCATCGATGCCCTCCAACATCTTTATCTTTCTTTGGTATGCTCATCTTTATCCTTTATTTTTAAAGAAAGATATCTCTGTTTTAAAATTTGAATGTATTCTTTTTTTTACGATTGTTGCTTATTGTTTACAACCAAGTTATATATATATATTTTTTTTTGCAGATTATTCTTTTTGAAATGCAATTAGAATGTGATTGATCATTTCCTATCTAGTTTATTATTTTGTTAAAGCTAATATGCATTTATTAATAGGCCTAAATCAAACCATTTCAAAAGTCAAAGAATCTCTTATATGTATCAATATTATCATTTCGTTATTCTCGATTATACTCTATCTTATCCTAACTAATTTAATTTTTTAAATTTTATTTTTATGTAAACGGGCAAAGGGGTATCCACTGGGTACCCGTTTGCTCAGCCGGGTATCCCCGTCCCCGCCCCGTTAACTATAACGGCTTAACGGGGCGGGGAACGGGGATGTTTTTTCTAACGGGGATGGGGAACGGTATAGATCGCTCCGGACCATCCCGGGCCGTTGCCATCCCTAATCTGTTGGTTCCTGCTCCATGATAACGCTCACCGCTACTTAAAAGCAGGAACTGGTTTGACGGTACGACAATGGGCTTAGATGGCACTTCATCGGTTGAAAAGGTTTTGGAATTGATTTCAGGCAATCATTTATTTAACAATAAGAAGTGATGAATACACTTTGGATGTGACCTATGAAGGTGGTGCCATGTAAATATTAATGGCAAATTAACTGACAGTGTAAGCAGACACAGACAGCCCCGCCTTCTCAAAGCGACCCTGCTTTTCAGCGGCCCCGACTCCTTCAAGCTTCAAAGCGACCCCGTTTTCCAGTGGCCCCGACTCCTTCAAGTCGGCCTCAGTGGCTCCGACTTCTTCAAGTCGGCCCATAGCGACCCTGACTCCTCCAAGGCGGCCTCGACGGCCTCGCGCTTCTCCAAGTCGGCTTCTAACGGCCCCGACTCCTTCAAGTCGGCCTCGTCGGCCCCACGCTTTCCAAGGCAGCCTCGTTGGTCCCACGCTTTCCAAGGCGGCCCCTAGCGGCTCCGACCTCTTCAAGTTGGCCTCAGCGGTCCCAACTTCTCCAAGATTAGGCTCACCTACCGTCTGGCTTGCGCTGCCTGACACAATCAGGCCCACCCATCATCTGGCCTGCGCGGCCTGATAGAGCTAGGCCCACCTACCATCTAACCCACGCAGTTGCTGGCTTGCGCTGCCTGACACAATCAGGCCCACCCATCGTCTGGCTTGTGCGGCCCGATAGAGCTAGGCCCACCTACCATCTAACCCACGCAGTTGATGCGACCAGGCTTCGATGGGACCAGGCCCACCAACCAGCTCCTACTCACGTAATTACCATGAGTTTAGCAGACATTCCTCTTCACTGAACTCCATGTGGTGGTTCCCCGACGGATGTCGAATGTCTATAAAAGGGTAAGAGATTATAGAATAAACGGTACGTCTACTCACATACTTTCTAACCTAAGAAAACCCTCCGACACTCGGAGCCTTCTTCTTTTCCAGAGCTTCTCCAAGCTCTCTCTGCTGTGACCTCGGTTGCTAACTTGACCATCGGAGGGTCTCCGCCGGAGCAACCTTTGGCCCTAGGACTTCTTGCAGGCCGTCCACTTCGGAGAAGGCCGCACCAGCGAACAAAGTTTTCCCCGACGATTGATTCCAGTGATCGAACGTCAACAAATTGACATGCCAGAAAGGGGAAGATAGAAGATGAGCTCTGTAACACCTGCCTATAGATCCCCCTATTCATCAACAATGGTGGTGACGCGTGCTCGAGAGGCCTCCGCCAGCTACCTTGGGGAGCACCTCCAACCGGCGGAGCAGCAAGAGGCCAATCGCCCTGCTGCTAACCTGTCGGCTACTCCTGCGCCACCAGCTGCGGTCACTCAAGCTGAGCAGCTGGCCGTGCTCATCCAGCAAGTCCAAACTCTCATGGCGATGATTCATGAACTCCGGGAGCAACAGTCCGTGGCCACCAACATCAGCCTGCTCCACTTGCACCATCACCTGCTTTGCTAACCAGTCAGCAATTTGCTCGGGGAAGATCTCTCCGCCAGGAGATTGGCCACCGTCATGCCTCTCCCAGAGGACATCGCCGAGAGCCCCTTAAGAGGTCGCGCTCTCCCATCCGTAGCCCATGCGAATCTTCCCCAAAGCCACGGTGCCAGTAAGAGCCTAAGCGGAAGCATTACCGCCCGCGCTCTTCCCCTTCTTCTTCATCTTCTGGGCCACCAAGGAAGATGTCAGCTATCAACCGCTAGGCGGAGGAACGTCTGGATGAATACCACAGACGGCTGGAGGAACTTATTAGAAAAATCAACAACCAGCCCGAGGAGGAGTACGATACTCGTCCTCCTTACACCCGCCGAATCTTAGAAGAGCCCGTTCCCTCCAGATTTCGTCTTTCCCAGCTGGATCTGTACGATGGTACGATGGATCCCCCTGATCACCTTGAGAGCTATAAAGCTCTCATGCAAGTCCACGGAGCTATTGATGCCCTCTTGTGCAAAGCATTTCCTGCCACTTTGTGGAAGGCTGCTCGCGCCTAGCACTCCCGTCTGCCCCTGCACAGCATCGACTCCTTCCAAGAGTTGGAAAGAACGTTCTTGGTGCAATTTGATGCTTGCCGAAGGATCCCACGGGTTATAGACAACCTCTTCTCAGTACGGCAGAAGGAGGGGGAGTCATTTCGAGATTTTATGGTCCGCTTCAAGACAGCTGCCCTCGAAGTGTATCACCTAGACGATGCGGTGGCAACTCTGGCGCTGAAGCGGGGACTTCGCCCCTCCCGCTTCACATTCTCTCTAGACAAAAAGCCACCCAGTTCCTACTCCGACCTCCTCCTCCGCACATAGAAGTACATACATGCGAATGAGGCCGACTTCACCCGCCGAAAGACCGAGAGGGGTTCCAGTCGAAGGTTCACCCGTCCTGAGCAAAGCTGTTGGTCCAGATAGCAACCCAAGAGGGGGGGGGGGTGAATTGGGTTTTTTAAAAATTAAACTCCTTTTAAAAACGATCCCCAGCAGAAGTGAAAACTTAGATGTATACGAATTAAAATAAAATATTCAAAGATAGAGAGTAAGAGACAAAGAAACAATCACTGCAAACACAAGAATTTTATAGTGGTTCGGTGTACCTACACCTACATCCACTCCCAAGTACCTCTTGGGTCCACACTATAATCAATCTGATTACAACAGAGTTGTTTTGCAAGCTCACAACTCAAACTTGTTGTTTTCCCGGGTGCACAACGAACCCAGCTAGTTTTTAAGGCTCACCAGCACACAACCTTACAACACAAGCAAACTGCTTGCACAAGGCTAACAGCCTCAACGGAATCAATCCTCTGATTGACCCAGCAAACAATAACATTTTTACAAATTTAAAAGCTCCTCCAATGAGCAAATATACAATAATAGAACAAAAATAAAGAGATAGGAATCAAAGCCTGATTTGCAGATCTTGGTGGCTTGCTTCTCCTCTTCTCTTGAGTGGATCTTCCTTTAGAATGCTCTTGAAGCTCAGAAGATTAGAAAACTAGGGCTTGCTTCTTCTTTTGAGATTTCTTCAAAATGAAACCAAGAAAGCTTGGAATCTCTCTCTTTTCTTTTGGGAAATCAGTATAATCTTTCCTTTCGAATCTTCCCTCTTTTCTCTTTTGATTTTCTGATGGATTTCACTCTTGTTTTTCTGATTTTTCTCTCTTGTTGCCTCTCTTTTTCGGATACAACAGAAACCCCTTCTTATAGATCCTTCTTAATCCATAAATAGCTAAAAACTATCCGTTAGAAACAAGTGTAAGAAGGATTAGAACCAAATATGGTAATAGCCGTTGGGATTAAAAAGATAAAAGTAGAGTTTAGAGACGTTCTGACAGTTCTGGAATCTTATCTGACAATCTGGAGTCGACTCTAACTTTTCTGGAGTCGGCTCTAAATCGAAAATCCCCAATCCGCTCGATCTGGAGTCATCTCTGACTTTTCTGGGGTCGACACGAAAATCTTCTGGAGTCGACTCTAACAGTCGAGGAGTCGACTCTAACTCGTGACCAAAAAAACCATCATTCTGTTCTTTCTGTTGGAGTCGGCTCTAACAGTACAGGTGTCGACTCTAAGTCTGTGCCGATTTCCGGAGTCGACTCTGCGATTCCATGTATCGACTCTAATGTCTGCAATCTTACCTTGACATTAGATTCGAACTAGAACTTAATTTGTCTTGTGATTTTGATTAATAAATCAAATCATAAACTGAAAAACTTAACCAAAATCATTAGTAACTTCAAATGTTATACTCAAATAGTTTTGTTAATCATCAAAATCAATAATTGGGTCAACAATCTCCTCCTTTTTGATGATGACAAAAACTTTGAGTATATGCATTAAAAATTTATTTGAACTAAGAGTTATAGATATTGTTAAAGCTTTAAAACTTCCTAACAAAGAATTTGATGCCAATTTTCAAAATAAACTTTAAAAACATACTTGAGTTCTATTAGAAACAGCAATCAAGATGATTTAACATAGAAAATCATTAAGCTCCCCCTGCATTGAATAACTCCCCCTATGCAAGGAACGTGTAAATAAACTGAAATCGATTGATCATATTTGATACCAATTGATTAGAATTTATAGATTTCTCTCCCCCTTTTTGAGATATGCCAATTGATTAAAACATATTGAAATCTTATAAATCTTATATTCTTTCATTCATTCTCTCCTTTATGCATATACAATTTTCTCTCCCCCTTTTTTGTTATCAGCAATAAGGTGAATCTAAAAATAATAATGTAGGTTATCAGAGCGAGGTTGTTGGTTCATTCAATCATGGAGATAGTAAACTTCATTCATTGTAATTGCTCCTTATAGACAAATTTGTAATAAAAAGATAATTGTATTTCAATTCAAGATGCATTACATGTGTCTATCAAAATACATTCACATTAAGGTACCATATCAAGTAGAAATTCCTAGATACAAGCTAACAAAGTATAGTAAACTAGAAATCCTAAGATACAAACTAGAATATGAAAAGCTAATCTTAGGTTTCTAAAAGGTAGGGTATCACTATAGGAAATAGAAGGTCAATCAAACATGTTTGTATACAATTTTCTTCAGATGACCTATCAGTTCCATAATCTCATCCTTTTGTGATTTCTTAAAACCTTCAAGACAATCTTCAATCATTGTAACAGCAAAATCTATATCTCTTCTTAACTGACCAGTAGCGTCTAGATAAACTCTAGATCCATCTGCGATCCCTTCCAACCTTTCAAAAATCTTATGAAGCTCAAATGACAGGGTATCCACAGATCTATCCAAAGTAGATGCAATCATGTCAAGTTTAGAATTGATCTCCTCCTTAAACTGTCTGAAGTCATCTTTCATCTGACAAATCTCATTGGTCCTCTGACTGTCATACTCAGCTAATAATGCTCTGAGCTGACTAATCTACACATCTGAAAATCTCCCAGATACAAATGCTGTCTGAGATGAAGGTGAAGAATATGTGCTCGGTCCAGCCTCAGAAGGTCCAGCAGTAGATGGTCCCACAACAGATGGGTCAGGGACTGATGGTCCCGCAACTAATGGGCCAGGGACTGATGGTCCCGCAACTGATGGTCAGGAATGTCCTCTGCTCTGGCCTCCTCAACTTTCGCCTCCTCTGCTCTAGCCTCCCGTCCTTCCTTTATCCAAATACGATTTACCTTCCTGAAGCCCATACGGTGAATGGTAGAGACACTGTAGTAATCTGTATGCCTTAGTTTTCTCAATGGCTCATTATCCATGATCAACACACCTTGGCTTCTAAATACCAAAGTCAAAATCATACCTTATGGCAATGTGGATCTTTTCTTGGTAGCTGCCTCTGCCATATAGCCTATCATCATTCCAGCTAAATTTACTGGCTGCCCGATGATGATGCAATCCATCAGCAAGATGTCTCGCTCTGAGACATACTCAAATCTGCCTATCTTTGGAAATAAGATCCTCCCGCAGATGTTATGAAGAAGCATGAGTTCCAAATTCAGTTGATTAGCCAAAATCTCCTTAAACTCAGATACTTCTCTCCCCAACATCCTAGATAGGGCACCACCACGATCATCATGCTGATACTCATTTATTCCAATAGTGGGCATCTCTAACAAATTTCCAAGAATCTCAGCAGTGATTACAACTCTTGTTCCTCTAACATAACTTACGAAACCTCCCTCTCCTCTACTCAAATCAGTGTAGAACTCTCTTACAAGGGCAGGGTAGGTAGGAACATACAAAGAATAAACTTTTTCCCATCCCATTTCCTTCAATTGACGGCCAATAGTAAAACCCTCCAAAGCAAAGAAATCGAAATCAACTTTTCTTCCGATTGTGATAGCCTTACCCGCTAATTGGTCGACATGTGGAGAAGATGGAGATGGTGGAGAAGCCTCTCGGGTGGTAGAAGATGAAGAAGACGATGTTGTCTTCGAATCGTGCGACGCCTCGTGGGAACGGCCGAACCTCCAACAATTGCACGCCTTTTAGGAGTCATAGGGTTTGATTGGAATGAGTAATCAAGAGATTTGAAGGGTTTGGAGGGGTTGGAATCGGTTTGGAATGTCTCTAGAGAGGATTTGGAGACGATAGAATCCGAATAGGTGTCGACTCCGCCTTTATATTTTGACCTAGGTTCACTTAGAGTCGACTCCCGCAAAGCGAGGTATCGGCTCCGAACCAGAAAATCTGTCAGCGCCCGAATTAGAGTCGGCTCTGCAGAAGCAGGTGTCGGCTCTAATTGCCCAGACAGAACATCAAAAATAAAGGTGTCGACTCCATAAACTGAAGGTGTCGACTCCACAAAAGTTTCAGCAAAAAATTTGAATTTCAAGGATTTGAAACTGATCAAATTGAACATCAAACATTAGATAAGTGTTCCTTAATAATTGGGGAAACAATGAATCAATTTTCTAGATAAATTAGTATTCACATATTCAAGATAAACATCATTGTTGGAAACATGTTCTCTAATAAAGTGATGTCTAATTTCTATGTGTTTAGTTCTAGAGTGTTGGATTGGATTTTTCGTTAGATTGATGGCACTAGTGTTATCACATCTAATAGGAATTTTATCAAGTATGATACCATAATCTTCAAGTTGTCGCTTAATCCAAAGGATTTGAGCACAACAACTTCCAGCTGCAACGTACTCTGCCTCAGCAGTGGATAATGCAATCGAATTTTGCTTCTTGCTAAACCAAGAGATTAAGTTACTTCCTAGAAGTTGGCATGCACCACTTATAGTCTTCCTATCTAATTTACAACCAGCATAATCAGAATCAGAATAAGCAATCAACTTCAAAGTTGAGTCTCTAAAATACCATAATCCTACATTTTTAGTTCCATTTAAGTATCTAAAGATTCTTTTAACAGTAATTAAATGTGATTCTTTAGGATTAGATTGTTATCTTGCACATAGGCAAACAAAAACATAATATCTGGCCTACTTGCAGTTAAGTAAAGAAGTGATCCGATCATACCTCGGTAATGATTCTGATCTACTTTTTTACCTTCTTCATCCTTGTCCAACTTGCATGAGGGACTAATTGGCGTACCAAGAGGTTTAGCAGATTCCATACCAAACTTCTTGAGTATTTCCTTTGTGTACTTTGTTTGGTTAATGAAAATCTCCGCTTTCTCTTGTTTGATTTGAAGTCCAAGGAAGAAGTTGAGTTCTTCCATCATGCTCATCTCGAATTCTCCCTGCATTAACTTAGCAAATTCTTGACAAAGGAGATTGTTAGTAGCACCAAATACAATGTCATCAACATAAATTTGAACAATTAATAAATCTTTTCTTTTCTTTTTAAAAATAAAGTTTTATCAACATTTCCTCTAGAAAAATCATTTTCAATCAAAAATTTACTCATCTATCATACCAAGCTCTAGGTGCTTGCTTTAAACCATAAAGTGCTTTGTGTAATTTGAAGACGTGGTTTGGAAATTCATAATCTTCAAAACCAGGAGGTTGTTCAACATAAACTTCCTCATTTATAAAACCATTTAAAAATGCACTTTTAACATCCATTTGAAATAAGTTGAAATTCATATAACATGCAAATGCAAGCAGTAGTCTAATGGCTTCTAATTTAGCAACATATGCAAAGGTTTCATCAAAATCTATACCTTCTTCCTGATTATATCCCTTTGCAACTAATCTAGCCTTATTTCTAATCACCAAGCCATTTTCATCCAATTTATTTCTAAAAACCCATTTAGATCCTATTATAGGGTGGTTTCTAGGTCTGTCTACTAGGGTCCAAACTTGGTTCCTAGTGAATTGGTTTAACTCTTCCTGCATTGCTAACATCCAATAACTATCTTTCTCAGCTTCCTCTATAGTTTTGGGTTCTATATGAGATACAAATGCAAGATGATTATTGATATTTCTCATTGATGATCTAGTCCTCACACCTTGAGATGGATCACCTATGATTAGGTCCTTAGGATGACCATAAGCATATCTCCAATCTCTAGGTAGATCTTTATCATTATGAGCAGTATCAATACCATCATCTTTAGGTGAGTCATCATCCTTAGCTTCAGGTTCTTGACTGAAGATACATTTAATTTTTCAATACCTCTTTCAATCAAAGATGTATCTTCCTCATCATCAATTTTACCCGAACTTGATGCTAAAGACTCATCAAACACTATATGAATGGATTCTTCTACAACTAAGCTTCTTTTATTAAATACTCTATATGCCTTGCTAGATGTAGAATATCCTAGGAAAATGCCTTCATCAGACTTTGCATCAAACTTCCCAAGATTGTCCTTACCATTGTTATGAATAAAGCATTTACAACCAAATGTATGAAAATAACCTAAATTGGGTTTCCTATTATGCCATAGTTCATACGGAGTCTTCTTAAGGATAGGTCTAATCAAGGCTCTATTTAGGATGTAACATGCTATGTTTATAGCTTCCGCCCAAAAATATTTTGGAAGTTGGCTTTCACATAGCATGGTACGGGCCATGTCTTCTAAAGTCCTATTCTTTCTTTCTACAACTCCATTTTGTTGTGGTGTCCTAGGTACTGAAAAATTATGATGTAGCCCTTTTTCAAAACAGAATTTTTCAAATAAATGATTTTCAAATTCAGTTCCATGATCACTTCTAATAGACATTATGGTAGTGTTTTTTCTCATTTGTGACTTTCTTAACGAATTTCAGGAATATTAAGAAAGTCTCATCTTTGTGAGCCAAAAACATTACTTAATTGAATCTAGAGTAATCATCTACTATCACAAGACCATATTTCTTTCCTCCTAGACTTGTGGTTCTAGTAGGTCCAAAAAGGTCCATGTGTAGTAGCTCTAGTGGCCTATTAGTTGAAACAATATTCTTAGATTTGAAAGAAGTTCTTGTTTGTTTTCCAAATTGACATGCATCACAGATTCGATTATTTTCAAAATTTAAACTAGGAATACCTTTAACTAGATCCATTTTCAATAGTTTAGAAATTAGTTGTGTGCTTGCATGACCTAATTTACGGTGCCATAGCCAACCAATCTCATTCATCTTAGCATTATTAGCAACTAAGCAATGATTACTTGGAGATAAATTACTCAAATCAATTAAGAACACATTGCCATAACGTTTACCAACAAGAATAATGCTGTTATCAATGGGATTAGTAACAGTGCAAATAGAAGCTTCAAAGGAAACTTTAAAACCTTTATCATACAGTTGGCTAATACTTATCAAGTTATGCTTAAGTCCATCAACATATAAAACATTATCAATATGAGTAGATGAAGTAATTTGAATCTTACCAATACCCATGATATGGCCTTGACCATTATCACCAAAAGTAACTACTCCACCTCTTTTCGATTCAAGGGTGATGAATTGATCTTTGTCACCTGTCATGTGTCTTGAGCAACCACTATCAAGGTACCACTTTCTTTTTAGTCTGATGGCTGCAAGACACTCCTCATCATTGTCCGCCATGAAACATATATTGGTCATTTCACTCTTCTCTTCCTCTTCGGAACTTGAGCTTTCCGAATCACTCCATGTGGCCATCATTGCATTCTTTTTGAATCTCCAGGTGCCTTTCTTTAGTTATGGGCATTCAGATTTAAAGTGACCCGGCTTCTTGCATTCAAAATAGATAACTTCTTTTTCTTTGCCTTTGTCCTCATCTTTTCTAGCAAAGGGCTTTTTCTTTTCAAACTTCTTCTTCTTCATGAATCTTTTAAACTTCCTTGAGATGAGTGCCATGTCCTCATCATCACTTTTATCTTTAGATTCATGAGTCTATTCCATATATTCATAAATCTTAAGAGCCATAGTCCTCTTCTTCTTTGACTCATCATCATCAATATGTTGCTTAACTTGAAGCTCATGAGTCATCAAGGATCCCAATAATTCTTCCAGAGATAGGGTACTTAGATCCTTTGCCTCTTGTATTGCAGTCACTTTAGCTTCCCAAGTCCTAGGCAAGGAACGCAAAACCTTCCTCACAAGATCAGAATTATCATAAGATTTACCAAGACTTTTTAAACCATTAACTATATCAGTAAATCTTGTAAACATATCAGAAATAGATTCACATGCATCCATTTTAAACAATTCATACTTATGAACTAGCATGTTAATCTTGGATTCCTTGACTTGATTTGTTCCCTCATGGGTAACCTCAAGTCTATCCCATATTTCCTTAGCAGAAATGAAAATAGATATACGATTGAATTCATTTGCATCTAATGAGCAGTACAAAATATTCATTGCCTTGGCATTAAGTTGTGCCAATTTTTTATCCTGTTCATCCCATTCCGTTTCCGGTTTAGGAATCTCCATGCCATTAATTCTAGCAGTGGGTGTGTGTGGTCCATTGACTATAATGCTCCATAGATCATAGTCAAGTGCTTGAATGAAGATTTTCATTCTAGCCTTCCAATAACCATAGTTTAAGCCATTAAATAAGGGTGGTCTATTAGTAGATTGGCCTTCGAAAAAAGATGAACCAGCTTGGGTTGCCATGTGGATCTTTGACTCTTGATCGTTAGATCAAATCAAATGAGCACTAGCTCCGATACCAATTGTTGGTCCAGATAGCAACCCAAGAGGGGGGGGGGGGGATGAATTGGGTTTTTCAAAAATTAAACTCCTTTTAAAAATGATCCCCCAGCAGAAGTGAAAACTTAGATGTATACGAATTAAAACAGAGTATGCAAAGATAGAGAGTAAGAGATAAGGAAACAATCACTGCAAACACAAGAATTTTATATCCACTCCCAAGTACCTCTTGGGTCCACACTATAATCAATCTGATTACAGCAGAGTTATTTTGCAAGCTCACAACTCAAACTTGTTGTTTTTCCGGGTGCACAACGAACCCAGCTAGTTTTCAAGGCTCACCAGCAACACAAGCAAACTGCTTACGTTTTTACAAATTTAAAAGCTCCTCCAATGAGCAAATATACAATAATAGAATAAAAATAAAGAGATAGGAATCAAAGCCTGATTTGTAGATCTTGGTGGCTTGCTTCTCCTCTTCTCTTGAGTGGATCTTCCTTTAGAATGCTCTTGAAGCTCATAAGATTAGAAAACTAGGGCTTGCTTCTTCTTTTAAGATTTCTTCAAAATGAAACCAAGAAAGCTTGAAATCTCTCTCTTTTCTTTTGGAAAATCAGTATAATCTTTCCTTTCGAATCTTCCCTCTTTTCTCTTTTGATTTTCTGATGGATTTCACTCTTGTTTTTCTGATTTTTCTCTCTTGTTGTCTCTCTTTTTCGGATACAACAGAAACCCCTTCTTATAGATCATTCTTAATCCATAATAGCTAAAAACTATCCGTTAGAAACAAGTGTAAGAAGGATTAGAACCAAATATGGTAATAGCCGTTGGGATTAAAAGATAAAAGTAGAGTTTAAAGACGTTCTGACAGTTCTGGAGTCGTATCTGACAATCTGGAGTCGACTCTAACTTTTCTGGAGTCGGCTCTAAATTGAAAATCACCAATCCGCTCTATCTGGAGTCGTCTCTGACTTTTCTGGGGTCGACACGAAAATCTTCTGGAGTCAATTCTAACAGTCCAGGAGTCGACTCTAAGTCGTGACCAGAAAAACCATCGTTATATTCTTTTTGTTGGAGTCGGCTCTAACAGTACAGGTGTCGACTCTAAGTCAGTGCCAATTTTCGGAGTCGACTCTGCGATTCCATGTGTCGACTCTAATGTCTGCATTCTTACCTTGACATTAGATTCGAACTAGAACTTGATTTGTCTTGTGATTTTGAATAATAAATCAAATCTTAAACTGAAAAACTTAACCAAAATCATTAGTAACTTCAAATGTTATACTCAAATAGTTTTGTTAATCATCAAAATCAATAATTGGGTCAACACAAGTGGATCCTCTCACCCCAAGAAGCCCAAACTGCTATGCCGATCGAATAATAGGTGCCAAAGCCTTGCCTCTAGGGAGAGCGAGCTCACGCCTCTTGATGCGTGTCGTAGCACAATGATTAAAACACCTTAATTTCACTAATAGAATAGTGAGAGTAAGGGATCGATTCCACAGGACTTAGCGATTTCTTGAAATAAATTTATGAATTTAACTAAATAGATAACTAAGTAGATAATTAGTAGTGCAAAATAATCAAGATATGTCTATCTTATAAGAGCACGGCTCATACCAGTAGATCACGGCCCGTCCCTTTTAAGAATAGAACATCTAAATTTATTTCCACTTAAATAAATTTAATAATAATTTAATATGAATAGAAACTTTATTTATATTAATTAAAAAGTTATGACATTAAGAAGGCAACATAAGAATAAATTCTTCCTAAACCAAACCAAGGTTGAATAAGTTGAACCGGGCTGAATCCTCTGTTCTTCCTCTGCATGCGCCTCCCAAGCCCACGGACACAGAGCCTTCATGCCACGTCTTCTGGGAATAGAGCAACCTTCACAATCCCACGGACAGCTTCTGGAATAGATCAACGGAACTCTTGGGAACAGCAACCTCCATGGATCCTCAACGGCTCCTGGGGACTCCCGAATTCTCCACGCCATAGACTAGAACCTTCACGGATGAATAGAGACTCTGTGAACAGAGTCTCCTAGGAACAGCCGCTCTAACGAATAAAGCCTATGTTCTTCCTCCGCCTCCAAGCCACGGCACTAACAGAGCTCGAACAAATTCACGACGGACACCGCACGAGAGCTCTCTTCCTCTCCCTTCTTTGCTACTATTTGTAGAAGTTCAGACGCGGCCCAGACGTGGAGAAGATCATGTTTCCATATCAGAGATGACGCGGGATGCAGACGATGCGACGTGGAGAAAATCCAGAGATATTGCGGATGAAATCACAATTCCTTTTATATGAATTTTATTCTTCTAATTTGATAATTTCCAATCTAATTTTTTCATCCAATTGAATTGGAAGAAGAAGAATCGGGAGAAAAGAAGGAAATTTCGGCTGAGAAGACAATGAAATCGGCAATAGGTTTGCCTACTTTGCTTTGAGATGCGTGCTGAAACAGATAAATCAATGAAAAATCAATTCCGGGCTCATCTTAAATCCGATTTGAGTGCCGTTTGCATCCTTAAATTTCTAAAATCGAGCTCTTTAAGTTGATAAGGTTTTTCTTAAAATATTATATAAAATATTAAAATATTAAATAATAATAGGTACGTTGAATTATTAATTAATAGGTTTAGTGATAATTATTTATACGTTATCACCTCTTCTCGCCCCTCGCTCTCATATCCTCATAGAGATCGAGGGCGAGCCATATCTCCAACACCCTCCCCCTACGAAGAAAAATATCCCCCGCGACAAGAGCTACTACTATTGCTTCCACTGGGACTATGGCCACAACACCGACAATTGCTATAACCTAAAGTGTGTCATCGAGGAACTCATCCAGCGGGGTTACCTTGGAAAGTATGTCTAAAAGGCACTCCCAGCTATTCCGGTACTCATGGGGCCTCCACCTGCTCAAGCTATTATCGACAATTCTCCGATGGAGAGGACGATGGGAATGGTATCCTGGGGGGCAGCCTCTTCATCCAAGCGGCCGAGGGAGAGTGGGGACTTAGATGATGTAATCCCCATAGAGGAATTAGCCAGGGTAGACAATGTAAACAATGAGGGCATCGTTGTTTTGATGATGATTGCTAAACACCCTATAAAAAGGATCCTGGTTGATAGTGGCAGCTCGGTCGACATCATTACCTATGATGCATCTCTTAGGATGGATTTATCTCTTGACTCCCTTCAGCCAGTGACGGCTCCCTTGGTCGGGTTCACGGGAGATTCGGTAAGGGTGAAAGGTGAGATTACTTTGCCGGTGATGGCCGAAATATCGCCATGCCAGAGCACAGTCATGATGATGTTCTTAGTCATATGAGTACCTTTGGCATACAATGTCATCCTCGGCCAACCCGACATCAAACTCCTTGATGCGGTCATCTCCACCAAGCGGTTGCTCGTGCAGTTTCCTACTAGCAGCGGAATCGGCAAGATGTGAGGAGAGACCAGTCCAGTCCTGCCCTGCTATCACACAACTTCAAGCCCTCAGGAGGTTGTGCCGGCGTCAGAGGTGCCGGATCCCAGAGAATCCAGTAAAGGAGGAGAAACGGCGGAGCGGCTGTTGACCTTTCCATCAGGGGACAACCCGACAAGGATAGTGCGAGTCGACAGACTTCTCCCCGCAGAGGATCGAGATCACCTCCTGACTTTTCTGCGGGCCAACTCAAATATTTTCTCCTGGTCGGCATCCGACATGCCAAGCATACCATCAGGGGTAATCATCCACAAGCTCAACATCGATCCAAAGCACCATCCAATTCACCAAAGAAAGAGGAGTTTCGCCCGAGTGGCAAAGAGCTATCGACAAGGAGGTTAGCAAACTACTTGCTGCCGGCCACATCCGGGAGGCGCATTACGCGGATTGGTTAGCCAATGCAGTGATGGTTCGTAAGGCAAACGGGAGCTGGAGGATCTGCATCGACTTCACCGACCTCAACAAGGCATGCCCAAAATATAGCTTTCCATTGCCCCGGATTGATTAGCTGGTAGATTCGACATCCGGTCACGAACTCCTCAGTTTCATGGATGCCTTCTTCGGGTACAATCAGATAAAGATGGAACCAAACGATGAGGATCACTCACTGCCTAGCTCCTACCTGGACTTTCTCAATCATTATAGAATGATGAAGCCTACAGTAAACTATCATGGATTGCTGGGTCTACTGCAAACTTTTGAGAAAGACCACCAACTTCAAAAGAAGACAGTAAACTTGGTGGGAGGTTCAGGGGCAGGACGTCATCACCCTAAGAAAGGGATGAAGAAGAAAAATAAAAGAAAAAAGGTGCAACGTGCTGGGCCTAGTCAGACCAAGAAGAAGAAGGCTGACAAAAGTCAGGCTGAGTGCTTCTACTGCAAGAAGCTGGGTCACTGGAAGAGGAACTGTCCCCAGTACATAGCAACCCTTGATCCTAAAAGGCCTAAGAAGAAAAACCAGTAAGGAGTTGCTGGACAAGGTATTTATATGATAACACCTTGTAATTTTTCTATCTGTGATACTACTAATTGGGTATTAGATACCGAGAGTCCAATTCATATTTGCAATTCTTTGCAGGGGCTTCGAATTAGTAGAAGATTCAAAGAAGGTGAAAGATTCCTAAACGTGGGTGATGGAAGCCGAGTTCCAGTACTGGCATTAGGAGTCGTGGAGCTTTATTTTAAATTTAATAAAATATTGCTTAGTGAATGTCACTATTGTCCTGCATTTTTATTTAATATCATTTCTGTAGGCCAGTTGGCTATTGAAGGATATGATTTTTCAATAAAGAAAGATATTTTAAATATCATTATGAATGATGTACCAGTGATGTGTAGACAATTGAGCAATGGAATTTACCTTCTATCATAGCTTGTTAATGTATTATGCACTCCAAACAAATGGCCTAAAATAGATGATGTCGATGACTCATACCTTTGGCCGTAGGCTAAGTCATATAAACAAGAATAAGATAAGCAGGTTAGTCAGAGAGGGCATTCTCAACGACATTGATTGTGAATCAATTAAAACTTGTGAATCATGTCTTCTTGGGAAAATGACCAAGTCACCTTTTACAGGAAAAGGTGAAAGAGCTAAAGAGATTCTAGGCCTCATACATACGGATGTTTATGGACCAATGAATACTGCCTCTATGAAAGGGTTTAGCTATTTCATTACATTTACAGATGACCACTCCAGGTTTGATTATGTCTTCCTAATGAGACACAAATCTGAATCGTTTGAAATGTTCAAACGATATCGTAGTGAGGTAGAAAAACAAATTGGAAAGAATATTAAAATCCTTCAGTCAGATTGAGGAGGTGAATATCTTTCTAATGAGTTTTTGACATATCTAAAGGAGAATGAGATTCTCTCTCAATGGACACCTCCAGGGACACCCCAGTTAAATGGTGTGTCTGAAACGAGGAATCGAACCCTATTAGATATGGTTCGGTCCATGATGGACTTTGCTAGTTTGCCTATCTCCTTTTGGGACTATGCACTTGAGTCGGCATGTTACATTCTTAACAGGGTCCCTAGTAAATCTGTTGCTAAAACTCCATATGAGATATGGACGGGGCGTAAGCCGGTGCTCACACACCTTAGGTCTGGGGGTGTCCAGCTTATGTCAAGAGATTGTTGACAGACAAGCTAGGACCAAGGTCTGACAAATGCCTCTTTGTTGGATATCCTAAGGAGTCTAAAGGATACTACTTCTACCAAACCGAAGAGCAAAAGTTGTTCGTTAGTATGAGAGCCACCTTTTTAGAAAAGGAGTATCTTACTGGAAGTGCTAAGGCTAATGTTGAACTTAATGAAGTTCGACAAGGAGAAGTACCTTTACACTCAGAAACCGCTATGGAACCGGCTTTGAATGGTTCAAACCCGGTGCCCGCTGAGGTACCATTAAGGAGATATGGTAGAGTACCACGTCAGTCGGACAGATACTTTAGTTTCTTGGTCCATGATGGGGATCCCATTGAACTAGATGAGAACGATGAAGACCCAATCACCTATATGGATGCGCTGCAGAGATTTGACTCTGAGAAATGGCTAGATGCCATGAAGTCCGAAATGGAATCCATGGAGATCAATAGTGTATGGACACTAGTTGATCCACCTGAAGAGGTAAAACCCATAGGGTGTAAATGGATTTTCAAGAGGAAACGGGGTGCAGATGGGAAGGTGGAGACCTATAAAGCCCATCTGGTTGCTAAGGGGTATAGTCAGCGTTATGGTATTGACTATGACGAGATTTTTTTTCCTGTAGCAATGCTCAAGTCAATTCGGATTATGCTTGCTCTAGCTGCACATTTTGACTATGAGATCTGGCAAATGAATGTCTGAACGGATTTTCTAAATGGAGAGCTCGAAGAGGAGGTGTATATGATACAACATGAAGGGTTCACATCTACAGACGAGTCAAAAGTATGCAGGCTTCATAAGTCCATCTATGGACTCAAACAAGCTTCTTGGAGTTGGAATAAACGTTTTGATAAATGTATCAAGACTTATGGCTTCATTAAGACTAGAGAAGAACCCTGCATGTATAAGTGGGCAAATGGTTCCATAGTTGTATTTCTTGTACTGTATGTGGATGAACATTCTCTTGATTGGGAATGACATCCCTGCACTACAGGGAATAAAGGTTTGGTTGCTATCTCAGTTCTCCATGAAAGACCTGGGAGAAGCTTCTTACATCCTAGGGATGAAGATCTATAGAGATAGATCTAAGAAGCTGCTGAGATTGTCCTAGTCAAAGTACATTGAGACTGTGCTAAAGAGATTCAGCATGGATAATTCAAAAAGGGGCTATCTTTCGATAGGCCATGGAATTACTCTCTCCAAGAAGGATTGTGTGACAACTCCTGAGGAGAGAGAGTACATGAGTAGAATTATGTATGCCTCAGCAGTGGGTTCTATCATGTATGCTATGACATGTACAAGACCAGACGTGGCACACTCCCTAGGGATAGTGAGTAGGTACCAGTCTAACCCAGGTGAAGCACATTGGAAGGTGGTAAAAACCATCCTTAAGTATTTGAGAAATACTAAGGACCAATGGCTCATTTATGGAGAACCTGACTTAAAACTAGTGGGATACACTGACTCCAGTTTTCAGTCAGATAGAGATGACAGCAAAAGCATATCCGAATTTATCTTTACCCTCAATGGAGAAGCGATCTGCTGGAAAAGTTTCTAGCAGAACACAGTGGCAGATTCAGTATGCGAGGCTGAATACATTGCAGTATCAGATACAGCAAAGGAAGCTGTATGGCTACGAAAGTTCTTGGACGAGCTGGGAGTGGTACCTGCCCTAAAGAGTCCCGTCCTAGTATATTGTGACAGCACGGGAGCAATTGCCCAAGCCAAGGAGCCAAAGTCGCATCATCGAATCAAGCATGTGTTGCGCCGCTATCACCTTATACGAGAGATCGTGGAACGAGGTGACATATACCTTCAGAAGATCGATGGAAAGGAAAACCTAGCTGACCCAATGACTAAAGCACTCGGAATCAAGAAGTTCAATGAACACAAGTGGAAGATGGGTATTAGATACTGTTCCGATTGGCTATAGTTCAAGTGGGAGTTGTTAAGAAATGTGTCCTATAGCCATTCGTCTAGCTTGTAGACGGTTATGAGTTGATGTATATGAACATGATTTATTCAATAAATAAAAGTAAATTTTGACCATACACATATAGTTTACATCTTCCAGTAGAATTTCAATATGTTGTAGTCCTTAAAGTTACATGTATTTGACAATGGAGGAATTTTTGAGTAACTCTTAAATAAGTTTGCAGCCAAATGATACGTCGTTATCGAGGATGACGACGTAATCAAGTGTAGGTCATTGTATGTCATATGGGTTGGTTTGTTCTCTTAAACCAAGGAGTGTATAACGCTGGTATGATATGCGGATGAGTGTAGGAGTATATTCACTGAACAGCGACTCATCTCTGTTGAGTGCTCAACTGCTTGGAGCAACTCACAAAAAGGCAATGGGTATAAGTATCCCTTTGACATAAGACTATCATGTTGACTTGATAAGCAACTCACTGTACTTAGGCACTGGACCACCCCAATTTCTAATCCGGTGACGGAAGGTTGCTGGGTGCAGTCAAGTACTTATTGGGTCAGTGATGAGTCAAGATGGGATTGTCCACTCTAAGTGTTAGAGAGAGTGCTCGAACTATGTTTCAATTTAGCAAAACCTTGGCCAAGGTAATCTTTGCGAGGTGTCACAAGATTCATTGCATTGAAACATACTTGGGTGATTTACTCGGAGTTGGCAGTTAACTCCATATTCGCCCAGAGTACTAGGACAAGGGGATGAATTATGCGGCAACCATAGCCTGGGTTCCAGAATGTTGCCTTGTGCAAATTCGATCTATTCGAACATCGGGAACCATGGCTAGATGGTCACATCGATTAGTATAGAAAGCGTTCCTGTGCTACCGGCTTAGGTTTGAACCTATGGAGTCACGCACATAGTCGGATGACTTGTACGCAGGCGTGATCACTGATTTGAGTGGGACTCAATCAGATGGGTCATACGGGGTTCGTTCTGGCTATGTCTAGCTAGCTCTAGACATTAGCGGCAGCACCTACTTCGAGGGTGATTTGAGTTAGTCAGTAATTCAAATAGAATTTTGGGACACGATATGAATCTGGAATAAAGTTAATTTGAACCATGGACCAATGGTTGGTCTGATAACAGAGTGGTTTAGATCCGGGTTCGAAGTGGTTCGATCCGGATATCCAATAGAGCCTCTGAAAGTTTATTTATGAATTTTGAATTCTAAATCACTTTGGATTGGAGCTCGGCAAGACACAATATGAAGTATGGTTCAAGAGCTACGAGTAGCTTCTTTCGGATTTGAATTTGGACTTCAAACGGAATTGATTGGATCAATTCTGTTAACAAAAAGAAATTGTAATTGATAATATCTTTCATTCGTCATCATCCACTTGTTATAACAGCCTGGGAACGGAGTTATTGATTATGTTACGGAGGATGCTTAAAGGTCCCGTCACTCTACGTTTCCTCTTAGGCTCTCCGTTTAAGGGATGCATTGATGAGGTGACTGTGGACTTAATGCCATGATGGGATTCATGTAATGGCATTTTAAAGAGCTCTTTCACGTTTTTTTTTTTTTTTTATTACAGAATTTTTCATCGGATATAAAAGGTTACTATGTGAATAAAAAAGGCTGAACAGGTAAGAAGAAAAAAAATGATAGAGACTTTTCCGTGAAAGCTGATCTTCTGCAATCACAGAAAGTCTGCAAGAAGTCCAATTGGAGATTGTCTCTTCTTGGAAGAAGAGTTCTCCTTCCATTGTTCAAGAATTCTACCTCATGTCTGCATTCATCAGGCGTGCGTGTGATATAGAGGAGCGGCACATGCGGCTCTTGCAAGGCACGAAGGGGAACTTCTCTCTGCAGATCGGATCTGCTACCTTCGTTATCAACAGCTTCCGCAACGAGAGGTATTGTTTTAAACTTAAATAAATAATCTTAAATTTCAGATCTATTAATTTGCTTTAATTAATATTCAATGTGAATATTAAAACCGATTTACATGCTTTCCACCTTGAGATCATGTGCATAGGAAAAACTATTTTTTCCCTTCAAGGAGACCTTTAACAACCTCCACCGCTACAAAGTCAAGCTGAATCTAAAAAAGTGTGCCTTCGGGGTCATAGTGGAAAAATTTTTGGGCTTCATGGTGACTCAGCAGGGAATTAAGGCAAACCCAGAGAAAATCAGCACCATCCTCGATATGAGGCCACCAGCCAACAAGAAGGAGGTATGGCAGCTCACCAGTAGGGTTGGAGCCCTGAGCTGATTTCTCTCTAAGTCGGCTGAGAGGTGCCTGCTTTCTTCAAGGCCCTACGCAAGGTGAACGGCCCTACGCAAGGTGAACGGGTTCGAGTGGATGGAAGACTGCCAAAGAGCTTTCGAAGGATTGAAGGCATTCCTATATGCCCTGCCACTCCTATCGAAGCCGAGGGACGAAGAGAGTCTTTTCCTCTACCTTGCCGTCTCTTCAGAGGCTGTTAGCTCCGTCCTGGCGCACCTCGACATTGACGGAACCCAGAAGCTCGTCTACTATATGAGCAAGGTACTCCATGATGCTGAGGTCAGATACTCCAAGACAGAGAAAATTATTTTTGCTCTGATTATTTCCGCCCAGCGTCTTCGGCCACATTTCCAGGCTTACCCCATTATGGTGCTCACGGACCAACCCCTTAAAGCCATACTAGCACGTCCTGACTCCTCGGGCCAGCTTGCCAAATGGGCAATCAAGCTGGGAGAGTTCAACCTCTTATTTCAGGCAAGGCCGGCTCTAAAGTCTTAAGTCGTGGCCGACTTCTTGGTCGAGTGTACTTGGATGGAGGAGCAACCAAAGGAACCTCCCATGGTTCAACCCGATGTCGAGCTCGAGGACATGAGGGAGTTTTGGATCCTCCACATGGATGGCGCCTCAAACTCCCAAGGAAGCGGTGCCGGTCTCATCCTTGTGGGTCCGAAGGGCGAAAAGGTGGAGTACACTCTCCGACACCTCTTTAAAGCTACAAACAACCAGGCTGAGTATGAAGCCTTGCTAGTCGGAGTGAGACTCGCCCAAGAATTTGGGGTGAAACGTCTTAGAGCCTTCACCGATTCCCAACTTGTCTTCAGGAAAATCAACGAAAGTACGAGGCATGAGACCCCGTCATGGTTCAGTACTTGAAAAAGGTCCAGCTCCTAGTTTCTTCAATGGCCTACTTTAGTATCAGTTATATTCCTCGGAGCGAGAATGCCAAGGTTGACACCCTTTCCCGCTTGGCCACCTCGATGGGTGGCATCCCAGGGGGCACCTACATCGAGCACCTAGAGAGGCCCAGCATCGAAGACAAAGAGGAGGTCCTTTCGATCGCCAGGAGCCGATATGGATGGATGCCTATGTCCACTACCTCATGGACGATACCCTTCCAACCAACTGCGAGGAGGCCAGGCTGCTCAAATGGAGAGCTTCCAAGTTTACCGTTCTGGATGGGTGTCTATATAGAAGGTCATTTTCCTACCCCCTTCTCAAATGTGTTGGACCTGTAGACGTCGACTACATCCTCAGAGAAATCCATGAAGGCATCTGCAGAGACCGTCTGGGAGGTAGATCGCTAGCACAAAAGGCCCTCCGCCAAGGTTACTACTGGCTTACCATGAGGGAGGATGCCGCCAGGCTGGTTCAGAAATGTGATGGCTGCCAATGACATGCACATATCCATCGATAGCCATCTACTTCATTGAGCCCACTCTTGGCCCCATGGCCCTTTGCCCAATGGGGAATGAACATTCTCGGACCGTTCCCTCTGACTTTGGGTCAGCGGAAGTTCTTGCTCATCGCCATCGACTACTTCACCAAGTGGGTTGAAGTCGAGGCACTGGCCAAGATCACCGAAAGCAAGGTTAAAGCCTTTTTTTAGAAGTCTATCATATGCTATTTTGGTTTGCCTCACACCATCATCACCGACAACAGTCGGCAGTTCGACAATGCTACATTCAAGACTTTTTGTGCCGAGTTGAACATCCGCCATGGTTCACCTTCATCGGCCATCCACAGACCAATGGAGAAGTCGAGGTCATGAATCAGACCATCCTCCGAGGACTCAAAACTCGGCTAGATGGGCCCAAAGGCAGATGGGTAGAAGAGCTTTCCAGCATACTGTGGGCGTACCATACGACTCCAAGAGCCTTGATGGGCGAGACCTCCTTCAGTCTTGTCTTCGGATCCGAAGCGGTCATCCCCATCGAGATCGGCTTGCCAAGTCCCCAGGTGGAGTCCTACAATGAAGAAGTCATCCCCGCACAGCTGAGAGCCAACCTCGATTTCATTGATGAGGTATACAACTGAGCATGGCTCTGGATGGCCACCTTTTGCCAGCAAGCAACCAAGTACTACAACGTTCGGGTACATCCCAAGACGTTCCGTCCCAGAGATCTAGTCCTTAGGAAGAACGAAGTGTCCAAGCCGATGGAGGGGGGCAAGCTATCTCCAAACTGGGAGGGTCCTTATCGCATCACCAAGGCACTTCACCGAGGGGCATACCGGATCGAAGAACTAGGTGGACGGCTCATCCCACGCACTTAGAATGCAGACAACCTCTGCCAATACTATCAATAATGTACCCCCTCAACTATTGATAATAAAGGATTTTTCAAATACTACATATGGCTCATCTCTGAAGCTAAGGTTCAAGTCCCTAACAGCCCCGTACCCACACGAGTCACCCCTCGGACCGGAAAACAAACCTCCGAGGTGGTTCTAAAGGAGCTTAGTTGCATCGCGGCTAACAGAAAACCATTCGGTTCGGCTTGGAGATGCCCCCGAGTCGGTTCAAGTCCCTAACAGCCCTATACCTGCACGAGTCATCCCTCGGGCCAGCATACAAACCCCAAGGATTCTAAACTAGCTTGGCTGCATCGCGGCTAACGAAACACCACTCGGTCTGGCTTGAGATGCCCTCGAGTCGGTTCAAGTCCCTAACAGCTCGTACCCGCACGAGTCGCCCCTCGGGCTGGCACATAAACCTCTGAGACGGTTCTAAAGGAGCTCGGCTGCATCGTGACTAATGGGACACCACTCAATCCAGCTTGGAGATGCCCCCGAGTGGTTCAAGTCCCTAACAGCCCCATACCCGCATGAGTCGCCCCTTGGACTGGCACACAAATCCCCGAGGTGGTTCTAAAAGAACTCGGTGGTATCGCGGCTAACGGGATACCACTCAATCCGGCTTGGAGATGCCTCCGAGTCGGTTCAAGTTCCTAACAGCCCCGTACCCGCACGAGTCGCTCCTTGGACCGACACACAAATCCCCAAAGCGGTTCTAAAGGAGCTCGGCTGCATCACAACTAATGGGACACCACTCGGTCCGGCTTGGAGATGCCTCGAGTCGGTTCAAGTCCCTAACAGCCCTGTACCCACACGAGTCACTCCTTGGGCTAGCACACAAACCTCTGAGATGGTTCTAAAGGAGCTCGGCTGCATCGCAGCTAATGGGACACCACTCGGTCGGCTTAGAGATGCCCCTGAATTGGTTCAAGTCCCTAACAACCCCATACCCGCACGAGTCATCCCTTGGGCTAGCACACAAACCTCCGAGGCGGTTCTAAAGGAGCTTGGCTGCATCGCAGCTAACGGGACACCACTCGATCCGGCTTGGAGATGCTCCTGAGTTGGTTCAAGTCCCTAACAGCCCTGTACTCGCACGAGTCGCCCCTCGGGCCAGCACACAAACTCCGAAGCGGTTTTAAAGGAGCTTGGCAACATCGCGACTAACGAGACACCACTCGGTCCGGCTTGGAGATGCCCCCGAGTCGGTTCAAGTCCCTAACAGCCCCGTACCCGCATGAGTCATCCTTCGGGCCAGCATACAAACCCCCGAAGAGGTTCTAAAGGAGCTCGGCGGTATCATGGCTAACGGGACATCACTCGATCCGGCTTAGAGATACCCTCGAGTCGGTTCAAGTCCCTAACAGTCCGTACCTGCACGAGTCATCCCTCGGGTTGGCATACAAACCCTCGAGGTGGTTTTAAAGGAGCTCGACTGCATCGCGGCTAACAGGACACCACTCGGTCCAGCTTGGAGATGCCTCTGAGTCGGTTCAAGTTTCTAACAGCCCCATACCCTCAAGTTACCCCTCGGACCAGCACACAGACCCCGAGGTGGTTCTAAAAGACTCCTAAATGCGCTCAAGTATCCCTCGTCAGCATCGACACCCTTCGCTCACTCCATCGGATAGCTAAGGGACGAGGGACTCGATCAACAACACGAGTTCATGCAGACTCTAGTTAGATTGGGGGGGGACTGTGACCACTTGCTACCGAGCCTAAGTATTGGGACTAGCACGACACCACAGACACATGTTGCAGCCACAGAAGACAGGTGGAGACCTTTGAACAAAACTCCTTCCCTTTTTATTAGTGTTCAAAGCAATCACAAAATCCGACTCGAAGTCGGATGCAAGCAAAGAAAAAAAGAAAATGCAAAAGCAAAAGCCTAAAAGTCTATGGCTCGCCGGATCCCGCTCCATCCGTCTCTCCGTCATCCAGGTCCCCAGTCTGGATCGCTTCAAGGCCGAAGTCATCGATTCCAAAGACTTTAGCGACCTTTGCTCTGGTGCCTGAAGCCCTGACCATAAACGTCAAGGCTGGCTTCGGTCACCTAAGGATCAGGACTACCGTACCACCAAAGCAAGTCTAGGCTATTGTGAAAGTTAAGTCTTATGAACTGAGGAAAAAATTTCATCTTCATTAATACTCGAAAAGGTTACAAAGGCTGACCCAAAGTCAGTTACAATCGAAGAAGAAAGCAATAAAGAAGAAAGGCCTAGGTGTCTAAGGTTCGGTGGGCCTCGGCTCATCTTCGGCATCGTCCTCATCCAACTCTTCAACGTCCGGGTCCTCAGCCCGGATAGCACTAAGGTCACTGATGCCAAAAACCTGGGCAACCTTCGCCTTGCACTCCTTGAAGCCCTGGGCGTAGGCGTGGAGGCTGGCTTTGGCCATCTCCTACTTGAATTCTGGCGAGCTCGAAACTCCCTGCGGCATTTTGAGCCCGGGCCTCGATTTCCCGGACTTGAGCCTCGGCCTTCTCATCCCGAGCTTCAGCTCCCCAGGCCAGGCTCTCAACCTCCTTGGTCCAGGCCTCGGCATCCCAGACTTGGGCCATGGCTTTGACCCTCCTTTGTTCGGCCTCCCGTGTCACCACCCCCGCCACGGAGGCCCTCCCCTTGGCGGCTTGAGCATCGGCTGCCACCATGTCGGCACGGCTCTCGGCATCCTTGAGCCAGCGGGTCAGCTCGTCGACCCTCCCTTCGGTCGATGCTAGGCTCGCCAAGACCACTACTAGTTTGGTCTTGGCCGCGAAAGCCCGATTATGCTCGATCGCCACCTTGCTCTCCGTCTCCCTGAACCAAGCCCTCCACTCGTCCTGATCGACTTCTGACGCAAGGAGTTTGCCGACCAAGTCATTCTCCCGAGCCTTGGCCTCTTCCAACTTCCGATCAAACTTCTCAGCCATTCCCTTGCATTGATCCTGGTACTTGAACACTCTCTCCTGATAACGTGAGACCGAGTCACACATTCGGATCATGGAGTCCTTAAGGGCGAGGACCTCATTGGCCATTTGCATGGATCAATCAGTCAGATATAGATCGAACCAGGTGAATATAAAAGGGGTGCATATGGGAATTACCTGGAGAACCGACACATATGCAGCATCGAAAAGCTCAGCAGCGGTCTCGCAACGCAGCTCGCACAGAAGTGCGGTAGGTGCACCATCTCCAGTAGGTGCTCCGCCTACCTCGCGTCCTCTATCGCCAAGAACTTCTATGGCGACCATGTGACTGGGCCGGTGTCTTCCCGATCCCGCTGGGAGGTCGCTCGGGCGGCTGGCGATGGCGAATCCTCTGGCTCCGCCCTGCCTCGCTGTCGTTCACCATCGCCGCAGCCTCCCCTTCTCCAACCGCCATGGGAACCTCTTCTGTCTTTGGCTCAGGAGGAGCCAAACGTCCGCCTTCGGCCCCTGACTCACCCGCTTTGGCCGACTCCATGGGGGCTGGAGTTCCGCTCCCAAAATCCAAATCGACGACACCGACTCAGGAGTGGCTGGGGATCTTTCGCCCGCCTCTTCGGTAGGGGCCGGCTGGCCCCTCTCCTCCGCTCCCGCCTCAGCCATTGCAGGAACCCCCTCGCTCGCCGGCGCCTCGACTGGGATGCTCTCCCTAGCTCCTCTGTAGGAGCCACCTCCACCTGAGCCGCCTCCACAAGGACTTCGGAGGCTCGGGCGACTCACCCTGGGTCTTCCATCGAACACTCTTCGCCAGCCTCCCACCTCGCCGGCCTCCTGCCTTCTCTTCTGCATAGCCGCCCTCAACATCTCAGCGGGCACCTTCATCGCTGCACAAGGAGCCGACAGTTAGCAGAAGAAAGGGACCAAGTCAAAGGACGAGAAGGATGGGATTTCGCGCTCACCAACCGCCGGGGCC
The DNA here is from genome assembly GCA_900491605.1 of Calamus simplicifolius. NCBI lineage: Eukaryota > Viridiplantae > Streptophyta > Magnoliopsida > Arecales > Arecaceae > Calamus > Calamus simplicifolius. Next base: position 270,050 of record UESW01004435.1, on the reverse strand, counting down.
AACTCGGCCTCGTAGAGGTTCTCCTCGGCCAACAACTCCTTGTAGGAGGGGATCTTGGAGGATATCAAACGGTCGAAGAGCTCCCGATCCCCTCTCGTCCATGGCAGAATTTTTATTGGGGCCGACATCAGGTTCTCTCCAATCTGCCGTCACTCCTTCCACATGGGCAAACAAGAAACGGGATTTCCATCCCTTGACTTTGGAGGGGAGGTGAAAAGGTACAGTCCGACCCAGCCTAGAAGTGAAAACCCACCACCCATCTTCACCGTCGTGGTGGAGCTTATAAAGGCCCCGGAACACAGAGATCTTAGCTTTTGAGCCCTAGAAGAAACATAGAACAACGAAGGCACAGATGATCCGAATCAAGTTCGGAGTCAACTGTGCCAGGACCAGTCTATACTTATCTAATAAGTTCAAAATAAAGGGGTGAAAGGAAGATGAAGCTTGCACATGAAGAACTTCTCTGTTGGTCCAGATAGCAACCCAAGAGGGGGGGGTGAATTAGATTTTTCAAAAATTAAACTCCTTTTAAAAACGATCCCCCAGCGGAAGTGAAAACTTAGATGTATACGAATTAAAACAGAGTATGCAAAGATAGAGAGTAAGAGACAAGGAAACAATCACTGCAAACACAAGAATTTTATAGTGGTTCAGTGTACCTACACCTACATCCACTCCCAAGTACCTCTTGGGTCCACACTATAATCAATCTGATTACAGCAGAGTTGTTTTGCACAACGAACCTAGCTGGTTTTCAAGGCTCACCAGCACACAACCTTACAACACAAGCAAACTACTTGCACAAGGCTAATAGCCTCAACGGAATCAATCCTCTGATTGACCCAGCAAACAATAACATTTTTACAAATTTAAAAGCTCCTCCAATGAGCAAATATACAATAATAGAACAAAAATAAAGAGATAGGAATCAAAGCCTGATTTGCAGATCTTGGTGGCTTGCTTCTCCTCTTCTCTTGAGTGGATCTTCCTTTAGAAAGCTCTTGAAGCTCAGAAGATTAGAAAACTAGGGCTTGCTTCTTCTTTTGAGACTTCTTCAAAATGAAACCAAGAAAGCTTGGAATCTCTCTCTTTTCTTTTGGGAAATCAGTATAATCTTTCCTTTCGAATCTTCCCTCTTTTCTCTTTTGATTTTCTGATGGATTTCACTCTTGTTTTTTTGATTTTTCTCTCTTGTTGTCTCTCTTTTTCGGATACAACAGAAACCCCTTCTTATAGATCCTTCTTAATCCATAAATAGCTAAAAACTATCCGTTAGAAACAAGTGTAAGAAGGATTAGAACCAAATATGGTAATAGCCGTTAGGATTAAAAAGATAAAAGTAGAGTTTAGAGACGTTCTGACAGTTCTGGAGTCGTATCTGACAATCTGGAGTCGACTCTAACTTTTCTGGAGTGGCTCTAAATCGAAAATCCCCAATCTGCTCGATCTGGAGTCGTCTCTGACTTTTCTAGGGTCGATATGAAAATCTTCTGGAGTCGACTCTAACAGTCCAGGAGTCGACTCTAAGTCATGACCAGAAAAACCATCGTTCTGTTCTTTCTATTGGAGTCGGCTCTAACAGTACAGGTGTCGACTCTAAGTTTGTGCCAATTTCCGGAGTCGACTCTACGATTCCATGTGTCGACTCTAATGTCTGCAATCTTACCTTGACATTAGATTCGAACTAGAACTTGATTTGTCTTGTGATTTTGATTAATAAATCAAATCATAAACTGAAAAACTTAACCAAAATCATTAGTAACTTCAAATGTTATACTCAAATAGTTTTGTTAATCATCAAAATTAATAATTGGGTCAACACAAGCGGATCCTCTCGCCCCAAGAAGCCCAAACCGCTATGCCGATCGGATAATAGGTGCCGAAGCCTTGCCTCTAGGGAGAGCGAGCTCACGCCTCTTGATGCGTGTCGTAGCGCAACAATTAAAACACCTTAATTTTACTAATAGAATAGTGAGAGTAAGGGATCGATTCCATAGGGACTTAGCAATTATCTTGAAATAAATTTATGAATTTAACTAAATAGATAACTAAGTAGATAATTAGTAGTGCAAATAATCAAGATATGGTCTATCTTATAAGAGCACGGCTCGTACCCGTAGATCACGGCCCGTCCCTTTTAAGAATAGAACAGTCTAAATTTATTTCCACTTAAATAGAATTTAATAACAATTTAACATGAATAGAAACTTTATTTCATATTAATTAAAAAGTTATGACATTAAGAAGGCAACAGGAGAATAAATTCTTCCTAAACCAAACCAAAAATGGGCTGAACCGGGTTGAATCGGGTTGAATCAAGTTGAACCGGGCTGAATCCTATGTTCTTCCTCTGCATGCACCTCCCGAGCCCACGGAAACAGAGCCTTCACGCCACGTCTTCTGGGAAGAGAGCAACCTTCACAATCCCACGGACAGCTTTTGGAACATATCAACGGAACTCCTAGGAACAACAACCTCCACGGATCCTCAACGACTCCTGGGGACTCCCAATTCTCCATGCCACGGACTAGAACGAACAGAGACTCTGTGAATAGAGTCTCCTGGGAACAGCCGCCTCTAACGAATAAAGCCTCTGTTCTTCCTCTGCCTCCAAGCCATGGCACGAACAGAGCTCGCACGAATTCACGGACGGACACCGCACGAGAGCTCTCTTCCTCTCCCTTCTTTGCTACTATTTGTAGAAGTCCAGATGCGGCCCAGATGCGGAGAAGATCCTGTTTCCATATCAGAGACGACGCTGGATGCAGACGACGCGATGCGAAGAAAATCCCGAGATATTGCGGATGAAATCACAATTCCTTTCTTATGAATTTATTCTTCCAATTTGATAATTTTCAATCTAATTTATTTCTTAATTGATGGAGGAAAAGATTGAATTGGAAGAGGAGAAGAATCGGGAGAAAAGAAGGAAATTTATTTCTTAATTGGTGGAGAAAAGATTGAATTGGAAGAGGAGAAGAATCGGAAGAAAAGAAGGAAATTTCGACTGAGAAGACGATGAAATCGGCAATGGGTTTGCCTACTTTGCTTTGAGATGCATGCTGAAATGGATAAATCAATGAAAAATCAATTTCGGGCTCATCTTAAATCCGATTTGAGTATCGTTTGCATCGTTAAATTTCTAAAATCGAGCTCTTTAAGTTGATAAGGTTTTTCCTAAAATATTATATAAAATATTAAAATATTAAATAATAATAGGTACATTGAATTATTAATTAATAGGTTTAGTGATAATTATTTATACGTTTATCACTCCCCCCAACTTGAATCTTACTCGTTCTCGAGCAAATAAGAAATTTAGAAATATGTACCAAGCTAGTTCAAGAATTGATAGTTATCTTACAGTTCTAAAAAATTTTCTGGTTAGATCATAAGGGAGGTACTTCATCGGATTATTAAGTTTACCCATTTAGTGATAAAGTGTAGTCCATAAGAATTTATAGAAGTCTTCCTTCACCAACTTTCCACTTCTCTAATTAAGTCTTCTAACTTAATTTGGGTTGGGTGTAATGTCTTTTGTAATTTGGTTCCCTTATTTATTTATTTATATTTATGTGTAAAGTCAGTGCAACGTCCTAACCCCTTGCTTTCTAATTAATCCTTGTAGCGAGCTTTAGGCCAATGGCTCCCAAACCAATTGGTTTTAGGGCATTAGGTGTAAAACATCCCTCGGACTTACTGACTCGAGTCATAAAGGCTTTAGGTAGGACTGACTCTACTTAGGTTCTTTTACATTCTCACCTTTTTACACGAACAACATCACTTTCTTAGGTGACGGGGCCCGGTTACTTAGTGAAAAATGCTAAGAACCTAATTTATTAACTTTAGGAGATATTTTTTTTAACGACATTTTCACCCATACCCTTATTAAGTAGATTGTACTATTAAGATCAGTGATCAGGAGGGTATGAAATTATTCTAAAAATTTTTTCTGGGTTAAACCCTATCTTTTATTAGGTTTTCTTAATAATTTATTCCTCAGTATCTCAAAAATAATCTAACCATTAATCATTCATAGACTGCTTGATTAACTTCAAATCGAGATAGAATTTGGTATACACATCTAATTATAGTTTTACTCGAGGATTCACTTATTCTTTTTCCTCCCCCCCCAACTTAATTTCCATTGTCCCTAATGGAAGAAAAATTAATTTCAAGGAAAGATACTACCTGGTAGAGTATTTGAAGGTTGGACATTTCATTATTGCCATCTTCTTTCAATCTACTTCTGTTGTTCTTCTCTGGTCATACTAAAAGAACATACTAAAAGAACATAAAGTTAAAAATAACTAATAAACTGGGTTGCCTCCCAAGAGCGCTAAGTTTAAAGTCTTCAGCCAGACTGTTCTGCTCATTATGATAGTGTTGGGTTCACAAGATCAATTGATTCAACAACTTCTCCATCATTAATTTCTTCTATATATGGTTTCAAACGTTGGCCATTTACTTTGAATGTATTTTCCTGCTTGGGGTCTTTAAGCTCTACAACTCCATGGGGAAATACTTGAGTTACTATAAAAGGTCCATTCCATCGTGAACGAAGTTTTCCAGGGAAAAGATGTAATCTTGAATTGTAAAGCCATACTTTTTGATTTGGTTCAAAAAAATTTCTACTAATAAATTTGTCATGATATGCTTTGGTTCGTTCTTTATAAATTTTTGAGCTTTCATATGCATCATTTCGTAGCTCTTCTAACTCATTTAATTGGAGTTTTCTATTGACACCTGCATTTTTCACATCATAATTAAATTGCTTGATGTCCCAAAATGCACGGTGTTCCAACTCTACAGGTAAATGGCAGGCTGTTGGTCCAGATAGCAACCCAAGAGGGGGGCGGGGTGAATTGGGTTTTTCAAAAATTAAACTCCTTTTAAAAATGATCCTCCAGCAAAAGTGAAAACTTAGATGTATACGAATTAAAACAGAGTATGCAAAGATAGAGAGTAAGAGACAAGGAAACAATCACTGCAAACACAAGAATTTTATAGTGGTTCGGTGTACCTACACCTACATCCACTCCCAAGTACCTCTTGGGTCCACACTATAATCAATCTGATTACAGCAGAGTTGTTTTGCAAGCTCACAACTCAAACTTATTGTTTTTCCGGGTGCACAACGAACCCAGCTGGTTTTCAAGGCTCACCAGCACACAACCTTACAACACAAGCAAACTGCTTGCACAAGGCTAACAGCCTCAACGGAATCAATCCTCTGATTGACCCAGCAAAAATAATTTTTACAAATTTAAAAGCTCCTCCAATGAACAAATATACAATAATAGAACAAAAATAAAGAGATAGGAATCAAAGCCTGATTTGCAGATCTTGGTGCTTGCTTCTCCTCTTCTCTTGAGTGGATCTTCCTTTAGAATGCTCTTGAAGCTCAGAAGATTAGAAAACTAGGGCTTGCTTCTTCTTTTGAGATTTCTTCAAAATGAAACCAAGAAAGCTTGGAATCTCTCTCTTTTCTTTTGGGAAATCAGTATAATCTTTCCTTTCGAATCTTCCCTCTTTTCTCTTTTGATTTTCTGATGGATTTCACTCTTGTTTTTCTGATTTTTCTCTCTTGTTGTCTCTCTTTTCGATACAACAGAAACCCCTTCTTATAGATCCTTCTTAATCCATAAATAGCTAAAAACTATCCGTTAGAAACAAGTGTAAGAAGGATTAGAACCAAATATGGTAATAGCCGTTGGGATTAAAAAGATAAAAGTAGAGTTTAGAGACGTTCTGACAGTTCTAAAGTCGCATCTGACAATCTGGAGTCGACTCTAACTTTTTGGAGTCGGCTCTAAATCGAAAATCCCCAATCGCTCGATCTGGAGTCGTCTCTGACTTTTCTGGGGTCGACACGAAAATCTTCTGGAGTCGACTCTAACAGTCCAGGAGTCGACTCTAAGTCGTGACCAGAAAAACCATCGTTATGTTCTTTCTGTTGGAGTCGGCTCTAACAGTACAGGTGTCGACTCTAAGTCTGTGCCGATTTTCGGAGTCGACTCTGCGATTCCATGTGTCGACTCTAACGTCTGCAATCTTACCTTGACATTAGATTCGAACTAGAACTTGATTTGTCTTGTGATTTTGATTAATAAATCAAATCATAAACTGAAAAACTTAACCAAAATCATTAGTAACTTCAAATGTTATACTCAAATAGTTTTGTTAATCATCAAATCAATAATTGGGTCAACAATCTCCCCCTTTTTGATGATGACAAAAACTTTGAGTATATGCATTAAAAATTCATTTGAACTAAGAGTTATAGACATTGTTAAAGCTTTAAAACTTCCTAACAGAGAATTTGATGCCAATTTTCAAAATGAACTTTAAAAACATACTTGAGTTCTATTATAAACAACAATCAAGATGATTTAACATAGAAAATCATTAAGCTCCCCCTGCATTGAATAACTCCCCCTATGCAAGGTACATGTAAATAAACTGAAATCGATTGATCATATTTGATACCAATTGATTAGAATTTATAGATTTCTCTCCCCCTTTTTGAGATATGTCAATTGATTAAAACATATTGAAATCTTATAAATCTTATATTCTTTCATTCCCTCTTATATTCTTTCATGCTCTCTTATATTCTTTCATTCTTTCTCTCCTTTATGCATATACAATTTTCTCTCCCCCTTTTTTGTTATCAGCAATAAGGTGAATTTAAAAATAATAATAGGTTATCAGAGCGAGGTTGTTGGTTCATTCAATCATGGAGATAGTAAACTTCATTCATTTAATTGCTCCTTATAGACAAATTTGTAATAAAAAGATAATTGTATTTCAATTCAAGATGCATTACATGTGTCTATCAAAATACATTCACATTAAGGTACCATATCAAGTAAAATTCCTAGATACAAGCTAACAAAGTATAGTAAACTAGAAATCCTAAGATACAAACTAGAATATGAAAAGCTAATCTTAGGTTTCTAAAGGGTAGGGTATCACTATAGGAAATAGAAGGTCAATCAAACATGTTTGTATACAATTTTCTTCAGATGACCTATCAGTTCCATAATCTCATCCTTTTGTGATTTCTTAAAACCTTCAAGACAATCTTCAATCATTGTAACAGCAAAATCTACATCTCTTCTTAACTGACCAGTAGCGTCTAGATAAACTCTAGATCCATCTGCGATCCCTTCCAACCTTTCAAAAATCTTATGAAGCTCAGATGACAGGGTATCCACAGATCTATCCAAAGTAGATGCAATCATGTCAAGTTTAGAACTGATCTCCTCCTTAAATTGTCTGAAGTCATCTCTCATCTGACAAATCTCATTGGTCCTCTGACTGTCATACTTAGCTAATAATGCTCTGAGCTGACTAATCTACACATCTGAAAATCTCACAGATACAAATGCTGTCTGAGGTGGAGGTGAAGAATATGTGCTCGGTCCAGCCTCAGAAGGTCCCAGTAGATGGTCCTACAACAGATGAGTCAGGGACTGATGGTCTCGCAACTGATGGGTCAGGGACTGATGGTCCCACAACTGATGGTTCAGGGATGTCCTCTGCTCTGGCCTCCTCAACTCTGGCCTCCTCTGCTCTAGCCTCCCGTCCTCCCTTTATCCAAATACCATTTACCTTCCTAAAGCCCATACAGTGAATGGTAGAGACACTGTAGTAATCTGTATGCCTTAGTTTTCTCAGTGGCTCATTATCCATGATCAACACACCTTGGCTTCTAAATACCAAAGTCAGAATCATACCATATGGCAATGTGGATCTTTTCTTGGTAGCTGCCTCTGCCATATAGCCTATCATCATCCCAGCTAAATTTACTGGCTACCCGATGATGATGCAATCCATCAGCAAGATGTTTCGCTCTGAGACATACTCAAATCTACCTATCTTTGGAAATAAGATCCTCCCGCAGATGTTATGAAGAAGCATGAGTTCCAAATTCAGTTGATTTGCCAAAATCTCCTCAAACTCAGATACTTCTCTCCCCAACATCCTAGATAGGGCACCACCACGATCATCATGCTGATACTCATTTATTCCAATAGTGGGCATCTCTAACAAATTTCTAAGAATCTTAGCAGTGATTACAACTCTTGTTCCTCTAACATAACTTACTAAACCTCCCTCTCCTCTACTCAAATCATTGTAGAACTCTCTTACGAGGGCAGGGTAGGTAGGAACATCCAAAGAACAAACTTTTTCCCATCCCATTTCCTTCAATTGACGGTCAATAGTAAAACCCTCCGAAGCAAAGAAATCGAAATCAACTTTTCTTCCGGTTGTGATAGCCTTACCCGCTAATTGGTCGACATGTGGAGAAGATGGAGATGGTGGAGAAGCCTCTCGGGTGGCAGAAGATGAAGAAGACGATGGTTGTCTTCGAATCGTGCGACGCCTCGTGGGAACGGCCGAACCTCCAACAATTGCACGCCTTTTAGGAGCCATAGGGTTTGATTGGAATGAGTAATCAAGAGATTTGAAGGGTTTGGAGGGGTTGGAATCGGTTTGGAACGGCTCTAGAGAGGATTTGGAGACGATAGAATCCGAATAGGTGTCGACTCCGCCTTTATATTTTGACCTAGGTTCACTTAGAGTCGACTCCCGCAAAGCGAGGTGTCGGCTCCGAACCAGAAAATCTGTCAGCGCCCGAATTAGAGTCGGCTCTGCAGAAGCAGGTGTCGGCTCTAATTGCCCAGACAGAACATCAAAAATAAAGGTGTCGACTCCATAAACTGAAGGTGTCGACTCCACAAAAGTTTCAGCAAAAAATTTGAATTTCAAGGATTTGAAACTGATCAAATTGAACATCAAACTTAGATAAGTGTTCCTTAATAATTGGGGAAACAATGAATCAATTTTCTAGATAAATTTTCTTATTGAACATAAAGGATTTTCAAGAAATTGATGAAGTCTAGATAGTTGTTGTCCTTAAGAGTTTCAGAAAATCATTCTAAAGGATCACAAACTCCTAATTCTCCTCTAAGATAACAAAATCTTTCTTCACTTAATGGTTTGGTAAAGATATCAGCTAATTGTTCATTAGTATTCACATATTCAAGACAAACATCATTGTTGGAATCATGTTCTCTAATAAAGTGATGTCTAATTTCTATGTGTTTAGTTCTAGAGTGTTGGATTGGATTTTTTGTTAGATTGATGGCACTAGTGTTATCACATCTAATAGGAATTTTATCAAGTGTGATACCATAATATTCAAGTTGTCGCTTAATCCAAAGGATTTGAGCATAGCAACTTCCAGCTGCAACATACTCTGCCTCAGCAGTGGATAATGCAACCGAATTTTGCTTCTTGCTAAACCAAGAGATTAAGTTACTTCCTAGAAGTTGGCATGCACACTTGTACTCTTCCTATCTAATTTACAACCAGCATAATCAGAATCAGAATAAGCAATCAACTTCAAAGTTGAGTCTCTAGAATACCATAATCCTACATTTTTAGTTCCATTTAAGTATCTAAAGATTCTTTTAACAACAATTAAATGTGATTCTTTAGGATTAGATTGATATCTTGCACATAGGCAAACAGAAAACATAATATCTGGCCTACTTGTAGTTAAGTAAAGAAGTGATCCGATCATACCTCGGTAATGCTTCTAATCTACTTTCTTACCTTCTTCATCCTTGTCCAGCTTGCATAAGGGACTCATTGGCGTACCAAGAGGTTTAGCAGATTCCATACCAAACTTCTTGAGTATTTCCTTTGTGTACTTTGTTTGGTTAATGAAAATCCCCGCTTTCTCTTGTTTGATTTGAAGTCCAAGGAAGAAGTTGAGTTCTCCCATCATGCTCATCTCGAATTCTTCCTGCATTAACTTAGCAAATTCTTGACAAAGGAGATTGTTAGTAGCACCAAATACAATGTCATCAACATAAATTTGAACAATTAATAAATCCTTTTCTTTTCTTTTTAAAAACAGAGTTTTATTAACATTTCCTCTAGAAAAATCATTTTCAATCAAAAATTTACTCATCTATCATACCAAGCTCTAGGTGCTTGCTTTAAACCATAAAGTACTTTGTATAATTTGAAGACGTGGTTTGGAAATTCATAATCTTCAAAACCAGGAGGTTGTTCAACATAAACTTCCTCATTTATAAAACCATTTAAAAATGCACTTTTAACATCCATTTGAAATAAGTTGAAATTCATATGACATGCAAATGGAAGCAGTAGTCTAATGGCTTCTAATCTAGCAACAGGTGCAAAGGTTTCATCAAAATCTATACCTTCTTCCTGATTATATCCTTTGCAACTAATCTAGCCTTATTTCTAATCACCAAGCCATTTTCCTTCAATTTATTTCTAAAAACCCATTTAGATCCTATTATAGGGTGGTTTCTAGGTCTGTCTACTAGGGTCCAAACTTGGTTCCTAATGAATTGGTTTAACTCTTCCTACATTGCTAACATCCAATAACTATCTTTCTCAGCTTCCTCTATAGTTTTGGGTTCTATATGAGATACAAATGCAAGATGATTATTGATATTTCTCATTGATGATCTAGTCCTCACACCTTGAGTTGGATCACCTATGATTAGGTCCTTAGGATGACCATAAGCATATCTCAATCTCTAGGTAGATCTTTATCATTATGAGCAGTATCAATACCATCATCTTTAGGTGAGTCATCATCCTTAGCTTTAGGTTCTTGATCTGAAGATACATTTAATTTTTCAATACCTCTTTCAATCAAAGATGTATCTTCCTCATCATCAATTTTACCCGAACTTGATGCTAAAGACTCATCAAACACTATATGAATGGATTCTTCTACAACTAAGCTTCTTTTATTAAATACTCTATATGCCTTGCTAGATGTAGAATATCCTAGGAAAATGCCTTCATCAGACTTTGCATCAAACTTCCCAAGATTATCCTTACCATTGTTATGAATAAAGCATTTACAACCAAATGTATGAAAATAACCTAAATTGGGTTTCCTATTATGCCATAGTTCATAGGGAGTCTTCTTAAGGATAGGTCTAATCAGGCTCTATTTAGGATGTAACATGCTGTGTTTATAGCTTCCGCCCAAAAATATTTTGGAAGTTGGCTTTCACATAGCATGGTACGGGCCATGTCTTCTAAAGTCCTATTCTTTCTTTCTACAACTCCATTTTGTTGTGGTGTCCTAGGTGCTGAAAAATTATGATGTATCCCTTTTTCAAAACATAATTTTTAAATAAGCAATTTTCAAATTCAGTTCCATGACCACTTCTAATAGACACTATGGTAGTGTTTTTCTTATTTGTTACTTTCTTAACGAATTTCAGGAATATTGAGAAAGTTTCATCTTTGTGAGCCAAAAACATTACCCAAGTGAATCTAGAGTAATCATCTACTATCACAAGACCATATTTCTTTCCTTCTAACTTATGGTTCTGTAGGTCCAAAAAGGTCCATGTGTAGTAGCTCTAGTGGCCTAGTAGTTGAAACAACATTCTTAGATTTGAAAGAAGTTCTTGTTTGTTTTCCAAATTGACATGCATCACAGATTCGATTATTTTCAAAATTTAAAATAGGAATACCTTTAACTAGATCCATTTTCAATAGTTTAGAAATTAGGTGTGTGCTTGCATGACCTAATCTACGGTGTCATAGCCAACCAATCTCATTCATCTTAGCATTATTAGCAACTAAGCAATGATTACTTGGAGATAAATTACTCAAATCAATTAAGTACACATTGCCATAACGTTTACCAACAAGAATAATGCTGTTATCAATGGGATTAGTAACAGTGCAAATAGAAGCTTCAAAGGAAACTTTGAAACCTTTATCACACAGTTGGCTAATACTTATCAAGTTATGCTTAAGTCCATCAACATATAAAACATTATCAATATGAGTAGATGGAGTAATTTGAATCTTACCAATACCCATGATATGGCCTTGACCATTATCACCAAAAGTAACTACTCCACCTCTTTTCGATTCAAGGGTGATGAATTGATCTTTGTCATCCGTCATGTGTCTTGAGCAACCACTATCAAGGTACCACTTTCTTTTCAGTCTGATGGCTGCAAGACACTCCTCATCATTGTCCGCCATGAAACATATATTGGTCATTTCACTCTTCTCTTTCTCTTCGGAACTTGAGCTTTCCGAATCACTCCATGTGGCCATCATTGCCTTCTTTTTGAATATCCGGGTGCCTTTCTTTAGTTATGGGCATTTAGATTTAAAGTGACCCGGCTTCTTGCATCAAAACAGATAACTTCTTTTTATTTGCCTTTGTCCTCATCTTTTCTAGCAAAGGGCTTTTTCTTTTCAAACTTCTTCTTCTTCATGAATCTTTTAAACTTCCTTGTGATGAGTGCCATGTCCTCATCATCACTTTCATCTTCAGATTCATGAGGCTCTTCCATATATTCAGAAATCTTAAGAGCCATAGTCCTCTACTTCTTTGACTCATCATCATCAATATGTTGCTTAACTTGAAGCTCATGAGTCATCAAGGATCCCAATAATTCTTCCAGGGGTAGGGTACTTAGATCCTTTGCCTCTTGTATTACAGTCACTTTAGCTTCCCAAGTCCTAGGCAAGGAATGCAAAACTTCCTCACAAGATCAGAATTATCATAAGATTTACCAAGACTTTTTAAACCATTAACTATATCAGTAAATCTTGTAAACATATCAGAAATAGATTCACATGCATCCATTTTAAACAATTCAACTTATGAACTAGCATGTTAATCTTGGATTCCTTGAGTTGATTTGTTCCCTCATGGGTAACCTCAAGTCTATCCCATATTTCTTTAACAAAAATTCAAATAGATATACGATTGAATTCATTTGCAGCTAATGAGCAGTACAAAACATTCATTACCTTGGCATTAAGTTGTGCCAATTTTGTATCCTGTTCATCCCATTCTGTTTCCGGTTTAGGAATCTCCATGCCATTAATTCTAGCAGTGGGAGTGTGTGTCCATTGACTATAATGCTCCATAGATCATAGTCAAGTGCTTGAATGAAGATTTTCATTCTAGCCTTCCAATAACCATAGTTTAAGTTATTAAACAAGGGTGGTCTATTAGTAGATTGGCCTTCGGAAAAAGATGAACCAGCTTGAGTTGCCATGTGGATCTTTGACTCTTGATCGTTAGATCAAATCAAATGAGCACTAACTCTAATACCAATTGTTGGTCCAGATAGCAACCCAAGAGGGGGGGTGAATTGGGTTTTTCAAAAATTAAACTCCTTTTAAAAACGATCCCCCAGCAGAAGTGAAAACTTAGATGTATATGAATTAAAACAGAGTATGCAAAGATAGAGAGTAAGAGACAAGGAAACAATCACTGCAAACACAAGAATTTTATAGTGGTTCGGTGTACCTACACCTACATCCACTCCCAAGTACCTCTTGGGTCCACACTATAATCAATCTGATTACAGCATAGTTGTTTTGCAAGCTCACAACTCAAACTTGTTGTTTTTCCGAGTGTACAACGAACCCAGCTGGTTTTCAAGGCTCACTATCACACAACCTTACAACACAGCAAACTGCTTGCACAAGGCTAACAGCCTCAACGGAATCAATCATCTGATTGATCCAGCAAACAATAATGTTTTTACAAATTTAAAAGCTCCTCCAATGAGCAAATATACAATAATAGAACAAAAATAAAGAGATAGGAATTAAAGCCTGATTTGCAGATCTTGGTGGCTTGCTTCTCATCTTCTCTTGAGTGGATCTTCCTTTAGAATGCTCTTGAAGCTCAGAAGATTAGAAAACTAGGGCTTGCTTCTTCTTTTGAGATTTCTTCAAAATGAAACCAAGAAAGCTTGGAATCTCTCTCTTTTCTTTTGGAAATCAGTATAATCTTTCCTTTCAAATCTTTCCTCTTTTCTCTTTTGATTTTCTGATGGATTTCACTCTTGTTTTTCTTATTTTTCTCTCTTGTTGTCTCTCTTTTTCAGATACAACAGAAACCCCTTCTTATAGATCCTTCTTAATCCATAAATAGCTAAAAACTATCCTTTAAAAATAAGTGTAAGAAGGATTAGAACCAAATATGGTAATAGCCGTTGGGATTAAAAAGATAAAAGTAGAGTTTAGAGACGTTCTGACAGTTCTAAAGTCGCATCTGACAATCTAGAGTCGACTCTAACTTTTCTGAAGTCAGCTCTAAATCAAAAATCTCCAATCCGCTCGATCTGGAGTCGTCTCTGACTTTTCTGGGGTCGACACGAAAATCTTCTGGAGTCGACTCTAACAGTCTAGGAGTCGACTCTAAGTCGTGACCAGAAAAACCATAGTTATGTTCTTTCTGTTGGAGTCGGCTCTAACAGTACAGGTGTCGACTCTAAGTTTGTGCTGATTTTTGGAGTCGACTCTGCGATTCCATGTGTCGACTTTAACGTCTGCAATCTTACCTTGACATTAGATTCGAACTAGAACTTGATTTGTCTTGTAATTTTGATTAATAAATCAAATCATAAACTGAAAAACTTAACCAAAATCATTAGTAACTTCAAATGTTATACTCAAATAGTTTTGTTAATAATCAAAATCAATAATTGGGTCAACATTCTCGTACAGAGCTATCCAATTGGATCGGTCGGAGGTCACCCTATCCTTAGGTTCAGGCGCGAACAGATGAATGAAGCTAGGGATCCTATATGGTCATGGTGGAAGCCACCCCCCTGGCCCTGCCAAATTAGAGTTGGCTACCGAAGGAGAGGCCCAACGGGCTGGGGCCTAAATGGGGCTATCCTAGATGGAGGTGCCCTAGGGGGAGACACTCGGGGTGGTGGTTGAGCATCTACCGTCGGGCGATCGCGGATGGTGATACCCTCGACTGGCCAATGCCTTCGATGTACCAGGGGAACCTCCTCCTCCTCCTCTTTCGAGGATCGAGAGGAGCTCACGACAGGCCTCTTACCCTCCCAGATGGTGCGACAATCCATGGACTCAAGACAAGGAGGACAAGAAGCAGAAGGGAAGCGAGGAAGAAGACAACAAAGAAGACGATGGAAGCATAAAGGTTGCCCCCGAGTGGGAGGGGCATTTTTATGTGCATTTTTATACTAACTTTTTGAATCGCCTCGCCCAAGGCAGCACCTTGCAGCCCTCTGCTATTTGCATGGGGCATCCCGCTGTCGACGATCCCGCTAGCACCTGAGATGCGACGCCTCGGTTCTGCCTAGGGAGCGGGATTTGCCGCCAGGGGAGCGGTGGAGAAATGATGGCACCACGTAAACATTAACGACAAAACTAATTGACGGCATAAGCAGACGCAGACTGCCCTGCCTCCTAAAGGCAATCCCACTTTTCAGCAGACCGCGCTCCTCCAAGTCAGCCCCTAGCAGTAGGCCGCGCTCCTCCAAGTCGGCCCTTAGCGGCCCCGACTCCTCCAAGTCGGCCTCGACGGCCCCGTGCTTCTCCAAGTCGGCCTCAGCGGCCCCGACTCCTCCGAGTCGACCCCTAGCAGCCCCGACTCCACCAAGTCGACCCCTAGCGGCTCCAACTCCTCTAAGTCGACCCCTCGTGGCTCCAACTCCAAGGCGGTCTCGATGGCCCCACGCTTCTCCAAGTCAGCCTCGATGACCCCGCGCTTCTCCAAGTCGGCCTCGACGACCCTGCGCTTCTCCAAGTCGGCCCTTAGCAGCCCCAACTCCTCCAAGGCGGCCTCGTCGGACCCACGCTTTCCAAGTCGGCCCCTAGGGGCCCCGATCTCTCTAAGTCAGCCTCAGCGGCCCCAACTTCTCCAAGATCAGGCTCACCTACCGCCTGGCCTGCACCTGACACAATCAAGCCCACCTACCGTCTGGCCTGCACCGCCCGACAGAGCCAAGTCCACCTACCGCATGACCCACAAAGTTGATGGGACCAGGCCCACCAACTGTCAGGCCCATGTACTCGATGGCCCATATATTCGATGGGACCAGACCCACTAACCATCTCTTATTCACGTAATAGCCATGAGTTTAGCAGACATTCCTCTTCACTAAACTCTACGTGGCCCGACGGATGCCGAAGGTCTATAAAAGGATAAGAGAATCCAGAATAAACGATAAGTCCACTCACAGACTTTCTAACCTAAGAAAACCCTCCAACACTCGGAGCCTTCTTCTTTTCTAGAGCTTCTCCAAGCTCTCTCTGTTGTGACCTCGGTTGCTAACTTGACCGTCGAAGGGTCCCCACCGAGCAACCTCCGACTCTGGACTTCTTGCAGGCTATCCGCTTCGGAGAAGGCCGCACCAGCGAACGAAGTTTTCCCTGATCGAGCGTCAACAGAATTAAAATGTTTACATACATGCATCAAATTCATTAACAGTCAATTGAATCATGGTTTACTATTGCAAAGCATTGCTTTGTTGTGTGCTGTCTAACTGCAGTGGTAGCATATATTGGTAGCCAAAAAAAATATCGAGTGAATTGTCAGGCATGAAAACAAGAATTAATTCACAGTTTCAGCTTTCATCAACAAAGAAACGAGGCACTGCTTTTCCAACAAGGTGATCTTCTTAAACATCAATATCGGATGTTCCATATATGCCTGCAACTGTCAAAATCCTAATTGTCAGTCACAATGCAACCGCTGGCTGTCAAAAGGATACCATTCATAAAAAGCTGTCAAGGATGTACTCACCCGCTCCTTTGTCACTTTTGCAAACCCAAACTTATTAATCCATATCGACTCCGTGTCATCGTCGACAGAAACTAAGAGGTATTCCACCTTCAAGCGACTCAGTAGCCTCTCGATTATTGAAAGAAGAGTTTGAAAATAGCCCTGTGAAACAAATCTTTTTTATTCACATATATGGAGGTGGCAAAAAAAAAAATTTCTCACATTGAATGTCAAGCAAAATGTGCAAGATTTACTAAATAAAATTGCTGAACAAAGGAGGAGCAATATTGGTGAGATGTTGTAGATTATGAGAGAACTAATATTAAAAATGGCTACTCAGCAACGCAGTGTTGCAATGCCACCTGTTTCTCATTTCTGATTACGTACGCACGCACCTGAATAAAGAGAGAAGCCCCTACCTATTTACTTGTAGGGTCCATGGTGATGCATAAAATAAGTCCTCATAGCTCAAATTTAAAATGCATGATACGCTTCACTCAGGATTACTGAGCTTCCACCAAATTTCAATCAACTGCTATTTTCATATTGCTGCGCTCAATAATTATCCTACCACCATATTTAGGAAAGTTTTAGTGAGGTTCCTAAGATAAAGGACTGCTGTAGTGGTTTTGATGAGTTGGCTGGTATTCACAAATGATGTAAAAAAACAAAATTTGTTTTTAATTTTTAAAATTTGCAGGCCCATAGTGCTGGTTGGGAAACTTTCTGAAAAAATTCACCCACCTCTGGCTCATAGATGTCAAACAGAGAGATAAGTTCTACGTTCTTCAAGAAAAAGGACTTCTATTCACTGTGGTTTTTTAAGTATGGTAGCGATCATTTTTATAAGGACTGAAAGAAATATTTGGTTCAATCAATATGACAGTGAAAGATCTAATCTTATCATATCTTGATGAAGGTTTGATTGCAATTGCACAATCACTCAAATCATGGATTTGGAAAATTCAATTTTCTCATTGCCTGCGCAAAATGTGGATACCACATATTCTTGTCTACAATCAAAATATTGAAGTTGGCAGCAGATGCAAGTTCAGTTATAGAAGATTGACAGACATGATGACCGAGCCAACGAAACTTGTGATCTGAAGGGATATCCAATAACTCCTCATGGTGCAATCAAAGGCTCTTGTTTAGACATAATTTGAGTTCTCATTTATTTCTTTGACTTTAGTTCTCATTTACTGCTGTTTATTTGCCACTCTTTAGGAGTCTCAGAAGGACTATCATGGGTTGGTTGCAAAAAGATCATCTACCAATTTTCCTGGAAGTGTTTGGGGACCATTTGCCATGTTTCTGAGTCCTGTTTTCGCTAGGAAATATGTTGGAAACTTTTTAGTACTAGGGTTAGTCCGAGTCATTATAATTGTGTTTATCTCTATAGGAATAAATAAGCATCCAGATTTTATCAAATATTCTGACTTTCAAACTTGTACACTATAGGTTGCATGTGAATGAGCCTACATAAATAAAGTTGAAGCCTCGCTCTCACGTAAGTTAGTATTATGCACTTTCTAAAGCACATAAAACTTCAATGAGCAATGCAGCCTTTTCTCATATTTCTATTCCCTATTTGTTTTTGCTTCTTAATCTACACTGCATAAACAGCTTCCCAACTTCCTAACCTGAATAGCAAACCCAAACATAACATGCAATGGAATATTTCTAAGATCTTCAACTAGATCTGAAACTTATATATTGAAGATGGCAGCATGAGACTTGAAAGCTTATCTCACCTTCCTTCGATACTCGTGGCAAGTAACAGCCAAAAGAAGTTCTGCAACATTCTGACCAAATATCCTAAGAACTCCAGCTGATGCAAGATATACTTCTTCCCTAAAACCATCCATGCTAAGATCTTCAGTTGGAGGATCAGCCCTGTATTCACCACACATGTCATATTCAAAACAGCATCATAGTTATGATCATCCAAAACAAGCTTTTTTCCATTCTGTTTGTATTGTGGACCAGTTTCAAGACGAACCCAGAGGGGGACCCTAACCAGGTATTAGACGAGGCATTGGCAGCATGAAATAGTTATCATGCCAGAACCATTGGCAAAGCTGAAAGCCAATGGTTATGAAGCCAAAAGCTAATGGTTTTGATCAATACAAATAAACTGAAAGCATTAACTATGATAAGAGAAGTGCTTGAAGGCCAAGGAGCATTACTTTACAGTTATTGCAACACAATACATTCCATGGAAATCTGCGTCGGGCAACTTTACACTGCAAAAGATTCACAAGTTTTAAGCAGGTTTCTTTTAATCATATCTTTCAGCGCAGCAGAAAACACTTAAATGTGCAATCTCTACAACAGTATAGTGTGGAAGAATAAAAAGATTGAGGTGAGGTCTTACCTATGAACCATACCATATATTAAATCACGAGCACCCCATTCTATAGGATGAAAAGCATCCTGAGCAAGAAAACAGATCAAGTTAAAAACAAAGTTCAATCTCAAGCACCTACTAGGATGCTGTCATTTTGTGTCTACTGTTTTGTTACTGGATAAAGTTTTTTCCCCCTTTGGTTAAAAGAGATAAATTTATTGGTGAAGTCATTTTTGTATGATATTTTGTTTGATTTTTGTGAATGTTAAGCCAGATATATGACCTGTGATATGATTTCTTCTCAATAAGTGCAATTTCTTGTTAATCCCACAATATTGTAAAAATCCAGTAGAATCATTGTTCAAGTAACTGAATATCCTCAGAGTATAGATTATCTGGGAGGCAATCTATAATTGCTTCCAGTAAATTAAAACAAAAAACAACCAAAAACAATTGAAGAACTTGTCAGATCATACATTCCTAGACAGATCGACTTGTGATGTCTGACCATTGACTAAAATAAACTTCAACAATGTCCACGTAAGAGGCAATAATTTTTGTAAACTATTTCTTTACAATGTGCTGTGATATGGCTGATCGGGCCCCATTAAGGTTGACGGAAGAGGCAACTGACAAAACACCAGCTTCGGACTCCAAGACCCCCTCGGCCTCGGACTCCAGGTCCCGTCGGTCTCGGACCTTAAGTTTCTTCGGCCTCAGACCTCAGGTCCCCCCAGCCTCGAACTCTGAGGCCCCCTCGGCCTCGGCCTCCGAGACCCTCTCGGCCTCCGACCCCGGGTCCCCTCGGCCTTCGACCCTAGGTCCCCTCGGCCTTGGACTCCAAGTCCCCTCAACATCGGACTCCAGGTCCACACTACCTCGAGCCGCCTGACACTGCCACGTGGCCCACTAACCACCTGCAGCTGCCACATGGCTCACTAACCATATGCAACAGCGCGTGGCCACTACCCATTATGGTGCACGCCTGATGCGATTAGGCCCACCTGCCACCTATGGCGCCACACCTGGCAGGGTGGGACACCCCTAACATGCCCAGTGTCAGTTGCGACTCGTCTCTGTCAACCTTGCCATCTGTCCACTACCAAACAACGTCTTAGAATTAACCACCTTCCAAAAGCGGGAAAGAGGGATCTCCGAAGAGGTATAAGAGAACCTTCGCTCACAACAAGGGGGGATCTGATCTCAAGCTCTCAAGCTATTTTTCATTAGCTCTTTCTTCACTATTCTAGAGTTGCTTACTTGAGCGTCGAAGGGTCTCCACCGGAGCAACCGGTCCCCGAGAACTTTCTTGCAGGAACTCCAATGAGGAGGCGGCTTTCCGTTTCCTAACGTTCGAGGAACGCGACTTGGCGGCAACAGATTGGTGCGCCAGAAAGGAGGACGAAGAGTTAGTAAGCTTCGAACCAGCCAGCTACAGATTCTTCTTCCTTGAGCAATCGAGAAGATGGTGATGACGCAGCTGAGCTGGGGGGCATCTCCAGGGAGCTGAGCAGTTAGAGGCCAGCCCCCTCGCTCTCCAGGCCAGCGTTCCTGCACAGCCACCGCCACCGCAGCAGGATGATCGAATCGCCGCCCTGACCATGCAAGTCCAGTCACTTGTGGCGGCGGTTCCAGTGCTACAACAACAGTCAGCGGCCACGCATCGGCACCCGAAACCGCCCTCGTTGGTCCCAGGGATGGTCCAACCTAGCCAGCAGTCCACCCACAGAAGATCTCCTCTTCAAGAGGCCCGCCGTCGCCATGCCTCGCCCATGCATTACCATCGAGAGGCCTCCAAGCAGCCCCGGTCTTTCTCTTGCCACGCCAGCGCTTCTCCCAAGCGGCAGCATAGGAAGGGAACGGAGCGCACACGTCCACATCGGCGCCACCCCTCCCCGTCCTCGGGTTCTTCGAGGAAGGGGTCCTTCGACGGCCGAATTGCTCACCGGGCCTAGCGACGGCTAGACGAGTACAACCAGCGGCTGGAGGAGCTCAGCCGCAGGATCACCAACCCATCGAAGAAGGATTACGACAACCATCCTCCGCTGTCTTGCTACATCATGGAGGAACCGATCTCGACCCAGCTCCACCTTCCTCAACTGGACCCATACGATGGCACCACCGAGCCCCTGGATCATCCGAAGAGTTATAAGAACCTCATGCAAGTCTAGGGGGCGACCGACTCCCTTCTCTGCATAGCCTTCCTCGCCACCCTGAGGAAGGTGGCCCGAGCTTGGTACTCCCGCTTGTCGCCGCGCAGCATCAACTCATTCCGGCAACTAAAGAGAGCCTTCCTGGCGCACTTTAATGTATGCCGGAAGATCCCACGGGTGGCAGACAGTCTGTTCGCCGTCCAGCAGAGGGGCGACGGGTCGTTGAGAGACTTCGTAGCCCGATTCAAGGAGGTTGCGCTCGAAGTCTACAACCTCGAAGACTCAGTGGCCACTCTGGCCTTGAAGTGAGGGCTCCGCCTATCCCACTTCGCCTACTCCCTCGACACGAAGCCTTCTAGTTCTTACACCGAGTTGCTAAGCTGGGCACAAAAGTACATCCGTGCCAACAAGGCCGACTCTTTCCGGTGCGAGATTGACGGGGGTTCCAACAAGAAGCAAGCCCGTTCCGAGCCTGCTAAGGCTCGAACCAGGAGGCCTGAACCTTCATGCTGACTGGACAACTGACCGCAAGCACTCGCCCCCAGGAAGGAACCCTTTACCCCCTGCTCGCTCCGATATCCCACATCTTGATGAAAATCGAGGGCGAGTCATATTTCCAGCGCCCTCCTCCCATGAAGTCAGAGACCCCCGCAACAAAAAATTCTACTACCATTTCCATCGAGACTATGGCCACGACACAGAAGACTGTCGCCAATTGAAAAAGGCGATTGAGGATTTCATCCAGCGCGGCCACCAAAGGAAGTTCGTCCAGCGAGGGAACTCGAACGCACGTGGCCCATCAGCACCTTCGCCTCCCCAAGTCAGCATCAATAATGCCCCGACTGAGAAGACTGTGGCTATGATTTTCTGAAGGGTAGGCGGCGCTTCCAAGAGGCCACAGAAGGAAGAGGGGCTAGATTCTATAAAATTTTTTTAAAGGGACCTAGAGGGGGTAGTTAATGATAATGATGACAGCGTCATCATGTTAATGACGATCGCAAAACACCCTATAAAGAGAATCTTGGTTGACAGTGGAAGTTGGTCGATGTTCTTAGTTATGATGCTTTTGTTCGAATGGACTTATCCCCTAGCTCCCTTCGGCCTATATGGGCTTCGTCTGAGACTGAGGGTTGAGGGACAGATCACTCTCCTGGTCACAGCCAGGATACCGCCATGTCAAAGCACGGTTTCATGAACTTTCTAGTTGTCCGAGTTCCCTTGGCCTACAACACCATCCTTGAGAGACCCAATCTGAACCTCCTAGATGCCGTCATCTCCACCAAGAGGCTGCTCGTGAGATTTTTCACTAGTGAGGGAGTCGGGGAGATGCACGGGGAGCGGAACCCAATGCCGCACTACTACCATAGGGCCCCCAGCCCTCAGGGGGTGATGGCCGCACCAGTGCTTGAGTCGCTCGACCCCTAAATTCGAAGAGAAGGGGAGAGCCTGCTGAGCACCTATTAGCATTTTCACTAGGAGAGGACCCGACGAGAACAGTCCAGATTAGGGCCCTACTCCCCGAGGAGGCACGAGACTAACTTCTCGCTTTTCTGCGGGCCAATTCCAACATCTTCGCTTGGTCGGCATTCGATATGCCAGTTATATCTAGAGATAAAGGTGGGCACTAGGCCGTGCCTGGCACGGCACGGCCCAGGCCCACCGGGCCGGCCAAAATAACATGCCGTGCCTGGCATGGCCCTTTAAAAATTTTTGGCAGCATGGCACGTGGCCCATTTTGGGCCACGGGCCGTGCCAAGCCGGGCAAGGCCCATCTGTGCTAGGCCAGGCATGGCCCATCCATGCCAGGCCAAGCCCGACCCATCATGGGCCGTGCATGGGCAATTTTTTTTTACAAAATTATTGGCTCAGTCTTTTTATTTTTTAAAAAATAACCATGCTAGGCACAACCCCTGGTGATCATGTATAAAATTAAATAATATAGTTTTTTAAGCAAAAGTTATCCAAAGGTTATTTTTAACTTTTTATACGTTTAGTTTCATAAAAAATAGTTTTAAAAATAGTTTCTTATATGCAATTAGAGGTGATCATGCATGAAAAAAATGCAAATTTGACTTTCATATCTTTAGAATGAAGATAAAATTATCAATGTAAAAAAATATAATTCTATTAAAATAATTTAGGGTTTAAATAATTTAATTTTAAGAGTTTAATTTTTTTAGCTATCATATTAATTAAATTTTATTAAAAAATTATCTCTATTTATCCTTGCAAATCATTTTTTATAGTTTTTTTTTTTGATTATTTATACTATTCAACCATTGATCCATCTATTAGATCATTGAGCTACTAGTCCAATCTTCTAATTATGTTAAAGTTTGCAGGTCTAGTTCTAACTATATGTAATTGACTATAACTTGTGAGTCATATTTGTAGTAATACATCACTAGTATATCTCTTTTTGGTTACATTTGCATTATTATATTTAAGGTGTGCTGCATGTTTGAATGGCACCCTCTCCAACTTTTGTCCATTTATTCATAATTTAACGGCATCAGAAGAAAAAAAATAACAAAAAGGAACAAGACATACTAAGTTTAGATATTCTCATGAAGAATCAAATTTATAAAAAAGACTAGGTCGTTCGGTGCATTGTACGCATCATGAACAAGTCAGGCAAGAAAGTCTGATCTTTTGGCGTTAACTGTGCTCTTGTTGAGCGAAACCAGCCAGAGAGCATAGTAGGCCCAGGAATTACCTTATGGACTAGCCTGAGGACCAAATTTGCAAACACTGCGCATTCGGTGCGCGCTTTATTCACTGAAGATCTACGCACAAAGTCTTTTTTAACATGAGAGGAGCTGAGATTGATGCTCTTGGAGCATAAAGTGTCTGAGTGTGCTTTAATAAGGCCTTTTGTATGGGCCTTATGTCTTCATGAGGCTTGAATTGGTTTCACTTCTAATAATATAGGTTTCATTTTAATAATATAGGTTTCACTTCTAATAATGTATATTTTTTTAATTGTTAAAGTGAGTCATCTTTATTTTTTTCTTCTTTTTTATTGTATTATGGAGGTCAGGCCTAGCTCCCCTTCCTTCATGTACTATTTTGATTTTAAATTAATAAATTGGTAGGGGTCTATGCCAAACCCTCCACCATTAAGGTAGCTTCATATCCCAATATTTTTTTAATTTATTTAAAAAATATTTTTAAAAAAAATTATCAGGCCCATGTGGGCCGTGCTGTGCCAGCACAATGGGCCGGCCCAGGCCCGTCATGGGCCATGCCGCCCCAAGCTCGAAAAATCCTTTTTTCAAGCTCGGCACGATACGGTTTAACAGGCCATGCCAGCACGGCACGGTACTGTAGCAATACCGAGCCGTGCTAGGCACGGTCCGAGTCGTGTCGGGCCATGCCAGCCTATGGGCGGCATAACCCATTGCCCATCTCTACTTAGAGAGGTAATCACCCATCGACTGAATATCAACCCTAGATGCCGATCGGTTTGGCAGAAGAAGAGAAGCTTCATCCCCGATCGGCAGAAGGCCATTGACGAGGAGGTCCGCAAACTGGTAGCCGCCGGCCACATCCGGGAGGTCCACTATCCTGGCTGGCCAATGTGGTGATGGTCCGTAAAGCCAGCGAAAGCTGGAGGATGTGCATCGACTTCACCGACCTTAACAAGGCGTGCCCCAAAGATAGCTTCACATTGCCTCGGATCGACCAATTAGTGGATGTGACATCTGGCCACAAGACCCTTAGCTTCATGGACGCCTTCTCAGGGTATAACCAAATCAAGATGGACCCGGCGAATGAGGAAGCTACTTCGTTCGTAACTGATAAGGGCATATATTGTTACAAGGTAATACCCTTCGTACTAAAGAATGTTGGGGTCACATACCAGAGGCTGATGAACAAGATCTTTGAGGACCAGATCGGGCGCAACATGGAGGTGTACGTGGATGACATGCTTACCAAAAGTATCCACACCGATAACCATATTACTGACTTGGCGGAGACCTTTAGCAATCTTCGCTGATTCCAGATGAGGCTAAATCCCCGTAAATGCGCCTTCGGGGTTACAGAAGCCAAGTTCCTAGGCTTCATGGTGACATAGCGAGGGATCGAGGTGAACCCCGACAAGATCCAAGCCATCCTTGACATGAGGCCCTCGGCTAACAAAAAGAAGCTGCAACGTTTGACCGGGAGAGTGGCAGCTCTGAGCCATTTTTTGTTCAAGTCAGCAGAGAGATACCTGCCTTACTTCAAAGTATTGTACAAGGTCAATGGCTTCGAGTGGACGAAGGAGTGTCAGAAGGCCTTTGAGGAGCTGAAGGAGTTCCTATCCACCGCACCATTGTTGTCCAAGCCGCACGGCAGGGAGGAGCTCTTCCTTTACCTCGCGGCTTCCCTCGAGGCGGTCAACTCTGTGCTCGTTCGCATGGACGCCAACGGAATGCAGAGGCCGATTTATTACACCAGCAAGGTGCTTCATGACGCGAAGACCAGGTATTCTAAAACCGAAAAGATCATTTTTGCCTTGATAATCTCCGCTTAGCGTTTCAGGCCTTACTTCCAAGCCCACCCTATCGTGGTACTTACGGACCAGCCACTCAGAACGATCCTGTCCCGTCCTGACACCTTCGGCCGGCTGGCGAAATGGACCATCAAGTTAAGGAAGTTCGACCTATCCTTCCAGCCAAGGTCAGCGATGAAGTCCTAGGTGTTAGCTGACTTCCTGGTCAAGTGCACGTGGGTCGAGGAGCAGCCGAAAGAATCCCACTCGATGTTCTCAGGCATGACGGCCAAGGCAGGAGGAGAGGACTGGATCCTCCATGTGGACGGCGCGTTTAATTCCTAAGGGAGTGGAGCCAGGCTCATTCTAACAAGCCCAGAGGGAGAGGCGATGGAGTACACCCTCCGTTTCCTTTTCCCCACCACCAACAACCAAGCTTAGTATGAAGCCTTGTTAGCAGAAATGAAGCTGGCTAAGGAGCTTGGAGTAAAGCATCTCAGAGCTTTCACCGACTCTCAACTTGTCTCCGAACAGGTTGCTGGAGAGTACGAGGCCCGAGATCCAGTCATGTCCCGTTACCTGAGTAAGGTCCAATCCAAGGCCTTCCTTTTTGCTTATTTTCGTATCAGTTACATTTCCAGGGATGAGAACGCCAGAGCTGATGCATTATCCCATTTGACCACTTCGACCGACGGGGCCCTGGGAAGGACATATGTAGAGCATTTGGAGGCCCCGAGTATTGAGGCCGCGGAGGAGGCCATGTCGGTCGCCCAAGAGCCTACCTGGATGGACGCTTACGTCCGGTACCTTACCGATGGCGCCCTCTTCGAGGATCCGATGGAGGCCAAGCTGCTCAAGCGGCGAGCTCCTAAATTCCTGATACTGGACGGGCAGCTATACCGAAGGTCTTTCTCATACCCAATTCTCAAGTGCGTTGGCCTTACGGAAGCCGATTACATCCTCCGTGAGATCCATGAGGGCATCTGTGGGGGTCACTTGGAGGGCCGGGCGCTGGCGTACAAGGCTCTACGACAGGGGTATTACTGGCTCATGATGGAGGATGCCTCCGAGCTAGTTCGAAGATGCGATAGCTGTCAACGATATGCCAATGTCTAATGGCAGACGACCTCTCAGCTAAACCCCCTCACGGCCCCGTAGCCCTTTGCTCAGTGAATGATGGACATCCTGGGACCATTTCCTTCGACCTCTGATCAGCGTAGGTTCCTACTAGTTGCCGTTGATCACTTCACCAAGTGGGTTGAGACCGAGGCGCTGGCAAAGATCACAGAGAGCAAGGTGAGATCCTTCTTCTGGAAATCCATAATCTGCCGATTCGGATTACCGCATACCCTCATCACCGACAACGGCCGATAATTCGATAATGCTCCCTTCAGAGGGTTTTGCACGGAGTTGGGCATCTATCAGCGGTTTACCTCCGTCGGCCATCCTCAAACCAACGAGGCAGCCGAGGTGACGAACCGCACTATCCTTCAGGGGCTCAGAGCACGGTTAGATGACTTCAAGGGGAGGTGGGTGGAGAAACTTCCTAACGTACTGTGGACCTATCACACGACGCCATGAGCTCCCACCGGAGAGACCCCTTTCAGCCTTGTGTTCGGATCTGAGGCTATCATCCTTATGGAGATTGGCATCCCGAGTTCCCGGATGGAGTCGTATGATAAGGAGAATAACTCGAGCCAGCTGCGAGCCAGCGCGATCGGATGCGACTCAGGATGGCCGCCTACCACCAGCAAACCACCCGGTACTACAACACTCGTGTCCACCCCAGGGCATTTCTGTTGGAGGACCTAGTTCTTAGGCAGGCCAAGGTCTTGAAGCCAACGAAAGGAGCCAAGCTATCACCAAACTAGGAAGGACCTTACCGGATCACCGAGGTCCTCCACCACGGAGCATACCGAATCGAAAAACTTGATGGAAAGCCACTCTTCCGAACCTGGAATGCTAACAACCTCTATAATGTACAACGTTTAGTTACAGATTTAAATATTTCATTCTTTTTCTGAATTTGAAATGACTCACCCCTTTTCGGCTAATAAAGATATGTTAAAGTATCTCACCTTTTCAGCCAAAAGCCCGACTCCGGTCGGCACTGAAAGCCCAAGGCCAGCTCGGCACAAAAGCCCGACTCCGATCGGCACTGAAAGCCCGAGGCCAGCTCGGCACAAAAGCCCGACTTCGGTCAGCACTGAAAGCCCGAGGCCAACTCGACACGAAAGTCGGCACCAAAAGCCCGAGGCCAGCTCAGCACCAAAGCTCGACTTCGATTGGTACTAAAAGCCCGAGGCCAGCTCAGCACAAAAGCCGAACTCCAGTCGACACTGAAAGCCCAAGGCCAGCTCGGCACCAAAGCCCGACCCTGGTCGGCACTAAAAGCCCGAGGCCAACTCGGCATGAAAGCCCGACTCCGATCGGCACCAAAAGCCCAAGGCTAGCTCGGCACCAAAGCCCGACTCTGATCGGCAATGAAAGCCCGAGGCCAGCTCGGCACAAAAGCCCGACTCCGGTCGGCAATGAAAGCCCGAGGCCAGCTCGGCACAAAAGCCTGACTCCGGTCGGCAATGAAAGCCCGAGGCCAGCTCGGCACAAAAGCCTGACTCCGGTCGGCATTGAAAGACCGAGGTCAGCTCAGCATGAAAAGCCCGATTCCGGTCGGCACCAAAAGCCCAAGGTCAGCTCAGCATGAAAAGCCCGATTCCGGTCAGTGCTGAAGGCCCGAGGTCGACTCGGCACCTGAGGACTAACCTCGGCCAGCCCTGAGGCTTCGATGACCGATCGACGCTATGGGCTTGTTGCAAGACCTACACCCCAAGGTCGACCTCGAGTTTTTGCGAAGTTCCGAAATGGGCCTCAACTCTTCCACAGGGATCCGATGCCACAACAACGAAATCGCGGACTTGCTCATGGTAAGCAAACGACTACGACTCCACTAAGGCCGATGCAGCCCCATCGAGAATCGTACAAAGGTGGACTAAGTAGGAGACACCACTTTGAGCTAAGTATTCAAAGCCTTCGAATATAAATTTCAAAGAAGATCATTTTCATTACTCTTGGTAAATGTTTACAAAACACCGACCAAGTCGGACTTTGCATACAAAAAAAAAAGAAATACATAAGTACGAGTGATCAGGGCTCGGCCGGCGTGGACTGGTCGTCAGCTGCCCTTGGCGCCGCGGATGACCCCTCAGGCTCCTCATCCGGCTCAATGCCCTCGATGCCCGAGAGGCCAAAGACCTTGGCCACCTTCTCCTTACCGTCCTAGAAGCCATGGAGGTAAAGGTTGGCGGAGGCCTCGGCCAGCTCATCTGCGAAGCTGGCGAACTTTCGAAAGTCGTCCACTGCATCGACGAACCTCCTCTCGTCAGCCACTGCCCTCGCCTCAGCAGCTGCTGCCCTTTCTTCGGCGGTGGCGAATGCTTCCTCCACCCTTCGGACTGCTGCCTCCCTCTCCGCTGCCCGGGCGTCGGTCATCCTCGCCACCTCTTCGTGTTCTCGGCCCTCTCCTCAGCCGCTTTCACCTTGATGGAGAGGGCGTTGATTCGGAAGTCCCTAGCTGTGATGACCCCCATGGCAGCTCCCAGCTGCTCCACGGCCACCCGGGCGCGCTTGACCTCGGCAGCTACCCGACGCTCGGCCATCTCGAGCTCCTCAGCCCGTTCGGTTCGAGCTGCCTCCAGGGCTTCCTTTGCCCTCTCGGCTTGGGTCCGGACATCGGCAGCCTCCTACTAGGTCTGGCGGAGAATGGCCTCACCCTGGTCGAGAATTTCCCTCATGGCGACCAAGGAGTTCACCGACTACATTAAAGATATTGTCAGCACAAGATAGAAAAAAAAAGAGAGGAAAAAGAAACAGATCAAAGATCGGGAGGGGCCTGCAGCTGCTCACTGCCGCTCGAGGAGACGCCCGCGAGCCGGAGATTCTCCTCCGACAGGAGTTGATTGCAGCGGAGGACCATGGCAGTCAGCAGCTACCCGAGCGCCTCCTTGTCCCTTGGGGCCACTGACTGATCCTTGTTCGGCCTTGTGTCTGGGTCTCCCCACCTCGGCCTCACCCCCTCAAAGTCAGCAAAAAAGAAGCGGGTCTTCCACCCCTTGACAGATGAAGGCAGGCCTAGTTTAAGGGTTCGGCCGAGCATGGGCTAGAACAGCCACCAGCCCAACTGTTGGCGGAGGGTGTAGAGACAATGAAAAAGTGAAACCTAGCTTCTATGCCCTGGAGATGACATAACACTATGAAGCCGCAGATGGCCCGAATGGAATTCGAAACCAACTACGTGAGCGTTAGGGAGTACCGATCGAGGAGATTGTTGAAAAAGGGATGGTAGGGCAGGCGAAAACCTATCCTAAGGGACACTTCGTAGATGACAATTCTACGGAGATTACCCTATTGTCGGGGGTAGGGAAGAACAGTCGGATGCTGCTTGGGATCTAGTAACGGGCCCTAATATTCGCTAATTCTTGGCCGGTGATGGTGGAAGCGGCCCCTTCTAGGGATTCTGCCCCCACCCTTGATGAGGGACCAGCGGTCGCCGGGCAACCCCTGGCGGGGGCCCAATCGGCAATTCGCCGCTGAGATGGGGAGGTTGGTTGTCGCGAGGATGAAAACCAATCCTCGGGAGGGATGGAAGAATACCAAGATGGAGAAGAAGCCATGGGAGAGAAGCTCAGGATGATAGGAGGAACTAACCTGGGTGAAAGGGGAAGAGCAGCGAGAATGGCGGGATTTGGAGGAAGGCTTGGACAGGGTGAGAGCTCGAGGAGAAAGACGATCTCCGAAGCAGAATGTCAGGTTCAGAGCTTTCCCCCGGCTATACACCAGTTTCGAATCATCCTGCCTAGTCCAGTCGACCACGTGGATGCCCACCATAGGCGGTGTCACCTCGACAAGCGCCCGGCACGCAGAGTGCTCCGCCTTCGGCCAATCGCAGAGCATCGGTAACATCAGCACCATGATGGCAATGATGGTGGTTGTGTTTTCATGGGTTTCGAAAGGACACTCCCGTTTCGAGAAGGATTCCCGAAAGGGGCGGTGGCATTACAACGCCCCATATCACCTGTACTAAGGAACCACAGTCGCTAGGGACATGCGTCCCTCCATGATTGGCAACACGCCAGGATCAGCCACCTGGAGGTTTTTACGCCCCTTTCGTCGGGCAGGGAGTGGGCCCGCATCGTCTCAGGGGCGAGGGGGCATCTGATATGGCTGATCAAGCCTTGTTAAAGTTGATGAAAGATGCAACTGATGGAACACTAGCTTCGGACTCCGAGATCCCCTTGGTCTCAAACTTTGAGACCCCCTCAGCTTCGGACCCCAGGTCCCCTCGGCCTCGGACCCCAGGTCCCTCTGACCTCAGACTTCGAGGCCCCTTCGGCCTCGGCCTCCGAGACCCCCTCGGCCTCAGACCCCAGATTCCCTCGGCATCAGACTCCAGGTCCCCACTATCTCAAGCCGCCTGACACGGCCACGTGGCCACTAACCACCTGCAGCTACCATGTGGCCCACTAATCATCTGCAACTGCACGTGGCCACTACCTGTTACGGCGCACCCTGACGCGACTAGGCCCACCTGCCACCTCTGTCAACCTTATTATTTATCCATTACCAAACAACAACGTCTCAGAATTAGCCATCTTCCAAAAGCAGGAAAGAGGGATCTCCGAAGAGGTATAAGAGACCCTTCGCTTACAACGAGGGGGGATCTGAACTCAAGCTCTCAAACTATTTTCCATTAGCTCTTTCTTCATTGTTCCCGAGTCGCTTGCTTGAGCGTCGAAGGGTCCCCACCGGAGCAAACGGTTTTCGGAGACTTTCTTGTAGGAACGCCAATGAGGAGGTGGCTCCCCGTTTTCTGACGTTCGAGGAACGCGACTTGGCGGCAACATGCTGTATACTTGCACTTTGGCATGGTAAACTGACACAAATCATGGCCATGCCTTAGATTTATAATGAAAATATTCTAACAGAAATCAAGAATGATGCAACCTAAGTTATAACCATGGCATAATCATGCGTGCAACCTGAGGAACTGCTTCTCAACCACAAAAAATACTTGTGTCGAAAATCAACTCAAGGATGCAAGAGACATGACATAAAGTTTTTTAAAAAAACTTCATTCTTAACCAAGTTCCGAAAGACTTAAAAGGCTATACCTGATGTTATTATTGGTGGGTTAGACTCATTACAAAAAGAATCCAACCACTGAATTTTAAAATGTATAAATAAGAAAATTTCTGTAAGTAACTAAGTATTTCACATGCATCAAACAATTTAATTTTGTTAACTAACCACTAAAGCTTAAGCTGTTAGATAAAGGTTCAAAAATATTTATCAGACCTTAATAGATGTAGTTGATAAGGATTTTTTGAGTGAGAAGCAACGGTACATGTTACAAAAACTACATACATGTATATTTTATGACCACTGCATTCGTATTTTTTTTATACAAGTAATTCTATTGAAGTAGAATGTAAAAGTCAACTTCCAACAGATTCCCAAACTTATACCTAGACATGGGTTAAGACAGCTAGAACAACAAAGCTAGAATGAGTACGCAAGTCTAAAACCTAATCACTAGTCATCAAAAATGCTTCATAGCTTGTGATCGTGGTTTTAAAATCTGCTGGAATGGAACTAGTACTGGTACAGGTGCTGGGATGCTAAAACAGCCGCATTGGCATCATGCAAATCATACCAGTCCAAACCAGTACGTAGCAACAATACCGCATTATTTGCATTGATTAATACCGATGAATTCTTAGATATTCTGAAATATACTAGTTTCAGTATGTGCTTTTGTTACAAGTACCATACTGATAACAACTGTTCTGATGGGAAAACAGAATGGAATTTGGTATGAGAATTTAAAACCTTATTTGTAAACTTCTTATACTAGACAAATTAACCAACTTACATTCCCAACCAGATATAATACTTAAAAGGATAAATAGTGTACAGGATGCATCACATTGATATGTGGCATGGATACAACATGACATGGATACACCAATATAACAAATTTTGAAGATGCAATATATGCAGGATATGCCAAGAGATGTATGTAACCATTCTATACATAGATACATGCATGAATATACACATGTTATATATATATATACACATGCACACATATTCATGTGTGTACGTATATGTATATGTATGTGGGTACATATATACGCATATAAAAAAGAATTTAGAAAGCATAATAGTCTATCAAAATAACATAATTCATACTTACACGATAGCATTGACTTTTTACAACCTCATCATCTAGCCACCATTTGAATCTATATACCATAATTCATAACTTATATCTTAATATTAATAGCAAAAACTTCGAAATTGGGCCATTCACTATTAAAAGATAAACGTGAAAACGAAAAAAGAGGAAAAAAAAGTATTGAGAAAGTATCTTAGATATATCGGTAAAATATCTAAAGTGTTTTTTTATTAATTTTGAAAGAAAAAGGATCCTTAACAAAGTATTGCGAGAATTATTCAACGATTATCAATATTTGATATATATTTAGTACATAAACAATATGTGATTTGAAGTATCCATCCTTCCTAGATAGTGCATACAGATTCACAATGCAAATATATGGAAACAATATAGCAACTTAAATGTGTTCATATGTTAACTCATGCTCTTTATGCTAAAATTCTTTACATGAGTTTGTACTCATGATTTTATGTATTGTCGATAAATATTGCACCATATGTGTAGCAACTTATTCATTATTGTATGATTTCTAAAATATCTTATATAACTGTTTATCCCAAAGTCCGTAGAACCGTAAACCTACACCAAACTGGTAGTGAACCACCCTTTTCCCTTTTTTAAATAATTATTTTTCATAATTTTTTTTATTTTTTTACTTTTTTTTCTTTTATTATTTCCACCGGATTTGAACCGAAAGCCAAAATCATGCTAGTTCCCAGTCGGTTTGGAATAGTTTGGCCTTCCACGGTATATCCAAATGAAATAGTAATTCACAACAGTACTCATACCATGTAATTCACATGATAATTCAGCATCTGGAAAACCAGAGAATCTTAAGGTTGATTTGTAAAGAACAAGGCATGTAAGATACTTGCATATGTCACACTATCAACCCAATCAACAGCAACCTCCCACATGACCCTATCAGATTAGACCTAGCAGCAACCTCCCACATGACCCTATCAGATTAGACCAAAAGCTCAAATGCTATCCATGAATAACAAGGCATGCATTCCTAATACATAAATTAAGAGACACCAGTAAAACATAGTCTTCTAAAGTTACTGGTGGCATTTGTTTCCTGGTTTTATTTAAAATTATGAGCTGATAATACATGTGAACAAGCCAACATAACACAATGTTCAGTAAAATACTTGTACTCATCAATCTCTATAAATCACAATAAGGAAAAGGCCAAGGATTAATTTAGTTCACCAAATAACCTCTGCTTAACACTTTATTGTCTTGTCAGATACACTTTCTCTTTATTTAAATCCTTCCACCATTGAAAGTTGGGATAAATGTAAGCAAAATTCTTTAGATTCTTTTTAGTAGCTATAGTCAAATCTCATATGTTTTTGTTTGTGTGCATTTGTGTGCAAGTTCATTCAAGCATGTCTTTGGTTCCATGCTTGCATCTGTGCAGGTGGGTGAGTACAATTGCGTGTGATAGTGGGCAAACTCATACACGTACACGCATGTATGCATGCGCATGTTCTGCTGATATGTTTGCACATGTACATGACGTGCAGGTGTGTGCCCATGTGGGTGTGACTGTACACATGAAAATGTGTCTGTGAGAGTGTAGGAGGATTATAAACAAAACCAAGGTGAAGGTTAATACTCCAATTGTTGCCATCAATGTTCCTCACTAAAACTCTGTTTGTTAAGCTACCAAGCACTGCTTTTCTTCCTCAATTAAATACTTTGTTGTTAATTAGAAACTGCTTGATCTTAGATTAAGTCTTAGATTAAGTCCTTATGGATATTGATTGTGATGTAGTTGTTTATAAGTTTGGAGAAATTTCAGAAGTATATACTCAAAAAGTACAATCTCAGTTGTTTCTAGCAAATAACAAAAGTAAACTGTGCAGCTATTGGTGCCAAATCAAGTCAGCTAAAAGATTTGTCATATTTTAGGCAGAAACGAAAACAAGGTGAACATAAATTACGGAAAACAGAAATAATGCAGATAAAATGGTGATAGAAACTTCGTTTGCCAAAATCAAAAGCTGACAGACACATTACGGTTTTCAACACTCAAAAAGGTAATTAAGATCTGCCTGCAATATTTCACTTACTTGCAAAAAGAAAGCAATCTTTAGCAGTAAAACTTTATCCTCCAAGTTTTGATTGTTATAATCTTTTCCACTTAATAGTCGCCATTGAACATCATCATCAGCATCATTGGGTAGATCTCTCTCCTCAGGCTTACTTTTCAATATACTGATTACTGATTCAGGAACAATGGTTGGTCCATTCTTGACTAAATCTCGTAAAGTAGCATGAACTGTCTCACACTTTGTGTCACAAAACCACTTGCCCTCCTGTATTGAAGGCTGTGTCCAAAATATGGACATGTGATATATTAAGCATTGTTTGTAATTTACTGTTAGTAGAATTCACTAAAAAAGAACCAAGTGGGATCTGCCTGTCACCTTTATATTACATGATCCACGATTCTTCAAACAACCAATATGATACAGCCTTTCACACTAAAACGAAAGAGAATCAGAATCATGCAAAATTTCCAACTGCAATGATCTCAATAAGAAAAATCAGAAGAAAAAGAAAACCAGAGCGATGTATATGACTTACTTGATCACATGAAAAAAATGATTTTGCATGGAATGCAACAGTGCTGAAAGAGCCATCCCTGTATATTATATACCACAAAAGGCAATATGTTATCATAGAAACATGCAGGATAATTTGGCATGAATGCATCACAATTAAGACTTAAACTACTAACAGAAAGCTCTCCATCAAGTTGATCAACTGGACTTAAAAAGCCTACTTGCAAAGGGCACAATACTGAAGTTCCCCTGTTCGAGGTTGTAATACACGTCTCAAGCGAAGGGCAGCTGGTGTGACAGGAAATCCTTTGCTGCGAACGTAACCAGACTTGAACAGGCAAGAGGGGCAATGCCATTCGCCATCAGGTACACATTGCAACTTCATGCAAACTGCAATGTTGTCAAGGGAAGGAGTCAGGAAACATGTTACCTAAAGTGGCATATGCTAGAGAGCTGAAAAATTGGACCCTCATTATATTTAACACTTGCTATGTCATGACATGGAG
Organism: Calamus simplicifolius; assembly: GCA_900491605.1. Classification (NCBI taxonomy): domain Eukaryota; kingdom Viridiplantae; phylum Streptophyta; class Magnoliopsida; order Arecales; family Arecaceae; genus Calamus; species Calamus simplicifolius. The sequence goes on along the minus strand of UESW01004435.1, from coordinate 234,157 downwards.
AAAATCATGCTGTGATGAACAAGGATTTTCACATCTATGAAGATATCAATCATCCATCAATACAATATTTTATTATATAATACTATCTAAGAGTGCAACTCTTTATTATCAAGATGGATATAGAGTCTGGTAGGTTATATACTTATTTTGTCCATACCTGCTTCTTTGAGCAGAGTATATTGGAAATTTAGAAAACGCTGAGGCTATACCAGCCGATCACCATCTGGTCATCTCGGAGTAGACTTAAGCATGACCAGTGCCCATGTGATCAACTACAATTTGTTGTGTATGTATTTAAGTGCAAAAATCATAAGCATAATAACTGTTGGAGGGGAACTACACTATGAACCACATCACACAAAATAGATAAGCACATGAGTGCGTGTATGGAATCCATGTGCTGTAAGTACTGTGCATGCAGAAAAGCTGACCACATGATGGATCATTCACCAAGATTTCTACTTTCAGAAATATGTCAGGATAATATTTACAAACTACCCACTGAGAAAGAACCTAAGCAACATATCATAACGGCATCAAATGAAAATAACTCGCCAAAGGGTACTCAAGGTGCATACACGAAAAGGACAGAAGTTGATTGAGGACCAAAGATTATAATGAGGAATCAAAAGCATGGTGAAGTGTTAGTCAAGCTAATGTATAAAACCGCATAGATGCAGTGTTGGTGAGAAGACTGTCTTAAAATAAAGCTGAGATGGCATTAATGGAGTTAAAAAGTGCCATATCAGTAAAAATATTATGGGGACCACCTTGTGGAAAAAGCCTAAAGCAGAAGCACAGATAACCAAGTGGATATTTGAAATAATGACATCTAGACTGCTGAGGCATGCAGGTGCCGAGGGAACAAGTAAACAAAGTCAACGCAAAAACAGGAAAGCTGGAGGATAAAGTCAACTGACAGCAGTGGAGCGATAATGTAAAATGAAGAACAAATAATCAATACAAAGCCAATTAGAGTTGAGCCACCAATACAAGGAAACATATAAGAATATTACAGTCAATTCTTGAAATAACAAAGTTAATCAAGAGAACCAGCAACCTAGGGGAGGCTAATGTGCATGAAAATGGAAGTGGTTGGTATTGAAAAAACAACTTAAGGAAAGAAAAATAAATGCCAATGGGGTAGAAACTCTAATGCCCAGAAACTAGGAAAAGTATGGAGAACAAATAGCATTAAGAGGCTCCATGAAAGGAGTAATCTGTCTAAGAGATAACTACGACATTAAAAAAATAGGGCATCATAAACAGACTGACTACTAAAAGAAGCACAACAAGAAGACCAGCAGAAGGCTAGCAGCGTAGGAATGTGATAACATCCTAAACAATATTCAAGTCCAAGAAAATAATCAAACATGTAAAATATGATAGAGAGAGAAATAAAAAATGGCATGTGCAAAACTAATTGGTCAACTTGATGAATTTGAAAATAGACAAAACCTCAAAAGATCAAGATGGCAAGTATTGCCATAATCCTTTAGTTTACTGGTTTCTAATGCCTCGATCTCTTACAAATATTTTCATCCACTTCATCTAACTTGGCTAATGCAGCTAAACAATTCAACATGAGTTTGAAACAGGCAGACTAGGCTCCAGTGGACCAAATTGTCATAATCCTTTAACTTACTGGTTTGTAATGCCTCGATCTCACAAATATTTTCATCCACTCCATCTCGGATCATAGTAGATCATAGTAGATCGCATTTATTATATTGTTTGGTAAGAATGCTCAGTCAGATTATAAAATCGACACTCTTCTTGGCCAATTACTTATGATTTTTTGTATTGCCAATAAGTTGGCAACATTCTGAGATCTTTCATTTTAAATGAAATGATGTTATTATCTCCTTAAAACCTTCATTTTCGCACCATCATGATATTTGTGGTCAACGATCCATTAAGCAGTCCTTCCCCACATAAACACATTTCCTAAAGTACTCATGAATTGCATCCAGATAAACTCAATTCCTATCATTGAGTTACTGATGGCTTATGCATCGTGCTTGCACATCACACTTGGCATACAAATGCATAAATAAACCTCATCCCATCAACAAGATTTATACTGATTGTACTTGGGCATCACTTGCTATCAAATGCCAGGTCTTTCAAAGCAGGGTTTTAAAATCACTTATTGTTATCCATCTCAGAAATTCTCATATGTGGGTCATTATTGACATGCTGATCAAAATGTAGCATTTCTGGCCTTACAGTTGTCCTATAATTTTCTTCCAGAAGTCTTACAGGCACGGACAACTCATACAACTCCTTTGGAGCAACTTTTCAATTTATCCACCATGCTCCACATTCATTCTATACATATATCTCTTCCAACAAATATAGTACGTTATTACCTTCCAAAAAAAAGGAAGAAGACCAATACTGCTCTGCATCAGTGATTGTGTTTTCATGTACGTATATATAGTTTATCAAATATAATTAAGTAAAGATTCATAAGTGTGACACATACTTCAATAAGTACCATGTGGAAAACATGAAGTGCAAGTTCTAGTACCTCTTTTTTTTGTCAAAGAAGAATACCTGCATGAAAGAACTTATAGCATGTATGACAAGAAATCAGTGATCCTCCATTTCCGCAAATCTTGCACTCAGGGCTTTTTGCAGCCAGAGAAGTTGATAGTTCATGAAGTGACAAGCCATCAGAAGAATATATGTTACGGTAGCTGCAAAAGCATAAAATATTTCCATTGAATTGAAAAGTACTAGACTTGATACATTTTATCAGCACTTGAATAAGTGGACCGTCAAAACATCGAAAAGACATTCAAAAATTTTACTCACGGCTGGCGCCTTGCAGCCGATCCAGCATGAGCTTCAAATTGTGAAGGGCTAACCTGATTATAAGAGAAAAATAAATTAAAATAATGGTTTCTTGCTTTCTGCAATGGCATACAACAATTTATTTTAAGTCAAAAGGAGACACCTCAGTGTTACAGCAACTACACAATATACCACTTCCGGATTTCAAACCTGTAAGCACATCCTGCAGAAGAAATAGAAAATTCAGTCACAAGGAGATGTGTGTCTCCTAAGAAAATAACGGGAGAGAGGGCTATAAAATCAGAAACCTTTCCCTTAACACGATAAGCTAATTTTGATCCATCCAGTAGACCATTTTCCTTAAAAATCAGCCGGTGCAAATCATGATCCCTAAACAAAGAAAAGCAGCTCAAAATCTGAACAGAAACTGATAAGTACATAAATACTAGCCATAAAAGTATCAATTTATAGACCAAATAATTGTTATTCTTTTAAATTTGATACTTTTATGTAATATTTTTAGGAAGAGACCCTGCCAAATCGTATAAACGGCACTCAAATCGGACTTGAAACGAGCTCAAATAGATTTTTTAAGATTTAACCCTGGAATTGCACGTAATTTAAAGCAGTCGCAGATAAGAGGAAATTGTGTGATATTTTTAAAGCTGCGATTTGAACTTTGAAAGGAACAAATCTGATCTGCGGAGATAAGGCGAGTAGTTAACACGGATTACATATGGAGTCGGGTGTCTTCCTTCCTTATAAAAGAATGCCACTTGAGGAATCATCCAATAATCTTTCATCCCTCGTCCTACTCTTTGTTCCATCCCACTACTATTTTTCTGTTTCTTCTAACCCAAATCTTTCCATCCATTCTCCATTCACCAATCAACCATACTCTCCATAATCAATCATTTTTCTATTTCAAGAAGCGGAAGCGGAAGCGAATTCAGGAAGAAGCGGAAGCGGAAGCAAATTCAGGGAGTATGAAACAAGAAGCGAAAGCGGAAGCAGATGCAAGGAGTAGAAAGCGGATGCATGGAGTAGGAACAAGAAGCGGAAGCGGAAGCAGATGCAAGGAGTAGGAAGCGGAAAGTAGGAGTAGATTATATTTTTTATGTACTTTTTTGGATACTATGAAATAAAGTATTTATTTATGTTTACTTTTTATTGAATGTTCTTCAAGCAAAAATAATTTTTGACTGATCTATTCTCTAAAAAGAACGGGTCGTGATCTATGTGTACGGGCCGTATTCTAATTAAGATAGATCATATCTTAATTATTTTCACAAGCATATTTAAATATTTAATTGCATAAATTTATTTCAAGATAACTACTCAAAAGTCCCTGTAGATTTGACCCCTTACTCTCACTACTCTACCTAAGATTAGTGAAATTAAGGAGTTTAAATCGTTGCACTACGTTCAATCGAGTACTATCTATGAGAGAGTCACCTTTTCTTGGGACCACGTTGAGCCGTAGTCTTCTGTTGCAAGATATTAGCAGGAAATTTTGGTGAACTCAACCTAGGAGTAAAATAAACAGAATAAATAGTGCATTCAAAAGAGATCAATAATTGCAAGCTGAGCAAAAACATCACGACATTAAATTGAAAATAATTCTCAATCCACAGGCCTCAGGCATTGAGTCAAAATTAAAACAGTTAACGTTGATTATGTGCATGAAATTTCAATGTTTAAATGATAAAAATATCACCCGGGGGGGGGGGGGGCACCTTTTAGTTGTCCTCCTTTCCAGTTCTGATTTTCTTTCCATCATAGAACACTTCGGTGGACCATGTTTCAAGATATCTGAAGATGGAGGGATATTACCTTCAGCATCTGGTGTTGCACTGGTGAATTTGACACTAACACTGGAAGCTGAATCACAACTGGCTTCTGTATCTGGCCCTGAGGAGTTAAAATTCTTGGTAACACTTGAATCTTGCTTACTATTGCTTTCTGCACGTGGGTGTGGCAAGCTATCCTCCGTGGCAACACTTGGAGTTGGACTAACGATACCTTCTGTAGCTGGCCCTGCAGAGTAAACACCACAGCAACACTTCGAGCCAGACCAGTAGTGCTTTCTGTAGCTGGCCCTGTGGAACTGAATAATGTTTTTAAGTAAAATGTTTAGAGGTTAGGTAAGTTCCCTCATCATGTTTAAACTCTCAACACAGATTAGAAGTTCCAGGGACCAAAAACTCTTTGAACATCAAACAAGCATTTCGTTATCATGTTTTGCACATTCTGCACTACAATTCTTAAAGAGTAAGACTTCATTAAATTCTGATAACTTGTTTTTCAGGCAATGAAATTGCTTCAAAGTCATTTCCCTTTTAATCATTGGTTCTTAATGTTCCCCAATTAAGACAAAATTAAGATTGCATTGATGAAAACAATGGCCAACAGGGATAAGTTGTACTTGAGCTCAGTGTATAAAATTTCATCCAATCAAACTTTCTTTTCTGTTCCTGTAACGCCTAATCCAATTAACTCTGCTAGTGGGCTGAAAACATGCCTAATCCAATTAACTCTGCTAGTGGGCTGAAAACACGTAGAAACTCGAGTGGAAGTTCATAGGTAGCAAGTGGACTTGACTTATAAGCACGTAACATATTTCTTTCCTATCTAATGTGCAACTAAATTTGGGGTTTCACAATCTCTCCACTTTATAATGCGATATCCTGTCGCACGCCATAAGGTAGCTAGAATGTATCCCAAGTCGGGTCATTGGTGCTACAAGGATGGCTTTACATCATGACGGGACTCCACCACCATCCCATGAATAATCCTTTCCTTATGCCCATCAACTTCTGCATACTCGGGTTGGCTTTGATACCATTTGTACCCACATGCTAATCCAATTAACTCCTTAGCAAGCCAAAACCACGTGGCCCAAAAACTCAAATAGAAGTTAATGGGTAGCAAATGGACTTAAGTTATAAGCATATAACACATTTCTTTTCCATCCAATGTGGGACTAAATTTGGGGTATCACAATTCCTCCTTTTTGTCTTCAATGGTGAAATTTTGGTTACCAATTGCAAAAAAAAAAAAGAGACTATGATAATGCAAGAACTTGAAATCAATTAACCAACAATTTGAATTTCAAGAAAAAAAGGACTGAGAGATTTAATATGCCTCTCATTTATTGACAATCTACTCTTCTGTAATTTGCAATGATAGAAGTTCAACAATTTTCAAGCGCTGGTTGTGCAGCCATATACTACAACAAGTTAGCAAGATCATCACAGTGTTATTGTTATTAATGGTAAATTGTTATCAAAGGTAAAAGAGTGGATCATAACAAAGTGGGGGCACCATGACTCATTACTTTAGATATGATTTGAATTTTGTAGCACTTTTCTTTAAAAGTTAACATCAATCACCATGAAGGAAAAGAAAATGTCTCTCTCTCTCACATGCCCACACGCTCTCTCTCACACATACACTTGGGCATTGGGCCATGCTGGGCTCAGCTTGGCCCAAGCCCATTGAGCCACAGACTAAACGGGTCGTGCCTGACCCGACCTATTACTAAATGGGCGTGCCAAGCACGGCCCGCTTAATTTGAAGTCCAAGCCCGGCACGGCCCTAGGTCCGTGGGGCATGTCAGACACGGCCCGTTTGGCCCATAACCATGATGGAGAGGGCATACTTGTACATCGCGGCGGCGATGGGGAGGCGGGTGCGACGGATGATGTCGAGCTTTTCGTCGTCGAAGGAGGAGCAGGGGATGATGGTGGGGCAGAATACGAGGAGGCGGCTGAGGTCACGATGGGCGACACCGAGGGCCTCATAAAGCTGGACACAGGGGCACATGGAGCGATCGTCGTAGGTGAGGAGGGAGGGGTTGTGGATGATGGCGCGGCAGAGGGCAGCGTTAGAGGGGAAGAGGGTGCGAAGGAATTCGAGGCGGACGTCAAGGCTAAAGGCAAGGTGGCCGAAAAGGAAGCGGGGGCGGTAGGTGATGATGCGGACGAGGTCGGGGCCGAAGATGCTGAGGCCAAGTAGGACCTAGAGATTGGACTGGAGGGCCAAAAGGCTCAATCGATGAAGAGCGGGGCAGCGGTCCAAGATCTGGAAACCTCGGACTCGATGCAACCCCACCGCCGGAGTACATTGACCTTTCAATGTTGTATGCCCTAGTGGGCCGTGTCGGGTTGGCCTGCAGGCTGTGCCATGTCTGGCCCACGAATCATGCCAGCCCAGGCCCTTATGGGTCGTGCCGAGGTTGGTCCATAGGCCAAAATCCTTAACCCAGCCCAACCCCCTTTTATGGGCCGTGCCTGGCACAGCCCATTACTGTAGCCACAGCCCGCTTCATGTCGGACGGTGCCAGGCCATGGGCGATCGGCCCAATGCCCACCTCTACTCACACACACATCTATACAAATCTTACTGTCAAGCTTTCTTTACTGTCAAAAGCAAATCCTAACTGTTGGTTGAATTAATCTTAGAAACTATTCATGGGATAAAAAGGTATCAGCAATGCTTCTAAATAGAAGAATAGCACATCCCCTATCACTATATATATGGCATTTAGGCTTTCTTTAGTGAAGCTATTAAAAGTATAACTTTTGAAATTAAAGCTTTTAAAGTTAAAGTTTTTGAAAAAAATTATTTGCTACTTGGTAACTACATTTTTAAAGTGATGTAAGATTTAACATCTGTTTAATAATCAAATTAAGATAGTGCTTTTAGAATAAATAATAAAATGCATTACATAATACTTTCAACTATCTAACCTATTAAACTTTATTATTATAAATATTCTAATAATATTATTATAATATCATATTATACTAATATTTAATATAATAATTATTATAATGTAAAATTATCGTAATGTATCATTTTATATTATAATATATTATCAAAATTATAATCATTATTATCTAATAACATAATATCACAATATTATGATAAATTATTATAGTAATATTATAAAATTATAGCATTATATGCTATAATAATATTATATTTGCATATTATATTTGCATAATACATTATAGTTATAATACTTATATTTTATTTATAATATGTTATAATAATATTATTATAGTATTTAAATATATTTTATTATATTATTTAGCTATATTATTATTATAGTATATAATTAAATGTTGTTCTTGTAGTTCAAATCGTTGACCTTCAAGTTTAATGAAAGCATCTTCTTAGTATTTGGTAAGGAAAGCTCTTGAAAAAAGTTCTAAATTGAAACTTTTCAGATAGAGCTCTTAACAGTTTTAATGAAGCTGAAAAGCACTTTTCAAAATTTGACTAAATATCGTAAAATCATTTAAAAGCGTTTTTAAGTCTCTCTAAAAGCACTTTTAGATCCCTCAAAAGCTTAGCAAGAAAAAGCCTTAGTCTACCTTTTGGGCCTACTTGGCTGTTAGAAGACCTTAATAGCATGATAAGATCTTAGCAAGGCTCTCAAAAGGCTTTAGTTCTAAATATATGGCGGAAGCAAGGCATTTGAAAGAGATGGGGAACTAGCATGTCAGTTAATGCCCAAAAAATAGGCTCTGCGGCTGAATTAGTTCTCTTAAAACTAGGATTGGTTTTTACCGAAGTGGCCCCAAATTCTTGGAACCACTCTCTTCCACTAAATTGCATCCAAATAGGCCCAATCAAACATTAACATGCTTGAACTATTGTCCTTTCCTTCATAATGCATTTTCAGAAATGTAAGTAGGAATCGTTCAGAAATGTAAGTAGGAATCAAACATTAACATGCTTGAACTATTGTCCTTTCCTTATAATGCATTTTCAGAAATGTAAGAAGGAATCGTTCAAAGGCCAATCCTCATGTTAGCATAATATTATCATCTAAAGCAGATGTCATTATTTTAGGAATTGTTTGGTTGATGCCAGATGGTTGCATATATACATACGCATTATAGATATTATGCTTGAATATAACTAGAATTCTATTCTTCTAGCAGGATTCATTCTTCTGTGATAAGTTCTTTCAGTTCAGGATTCATGCTGCTGATCACAATCTAAAACATCTTGCTGTCTCATCTTGCTTCATTAGAAAGATTGTTGAACCCTACTTACAAGCTGTGTTTTAAAAAATTGTCTATTTTTTTAGATCTTGGCTTCAGCGTGAATTGCAGGTTCCTAAGTTCGTCAGTGGCTAAAACATGATCTCTCTTTGGCCTGAGCATGGGTTTATTTATATTCAGATGATAAACAACAGAGTCTATGAGAAAAATTTTATATAATACCAAAAGAGTTTTTTCTCCTCATAAATGAGCTTTTTCTCTGTGTAGTTTTGGTTTAATCTTACTCCATTTCACATTTAATTTATGGGGAAAATCATATTCTTAGGCTAAATCTAGTAGTAGTAGTAGTACTAATTGTACCTATAATGATACATAAAATACATTATTCAGTGTAAAAAGAAGTTGCCCAAGATTCAAAGCAGTTTATATGCCTCCTTCTATTGTCTTTGCCATTTTAAGCACAGCTGCATCTCTTTTCTATAAGCTATAAAATTTTCTTCAAAAGCATACTGACCTTCTAATTGAACGAGGCTCTGGCTGATTCTGTTGGATATTCTCACCACTTGTGCTTCCCTTCAGAGGATCCTGGCTCATTTGAAACGACTCTGGGTGGAGAAAAACATGTCCGCTTTAGCCCAAGAAACCAAAAGGAATAGTGAAAACCATTCAAGAACCCAACAGGACGGGAACTAAAAAAATATTTCACCTTTCCAGTCCTTGAAGCCCTTCATGTTAGCTGCACAGCCAATTTTTTCTTCAATCACTTCGCCCAATGAGTGGAGATGCATATTCTTCAACTCTTTCACTAGGTTATAAGACTTTTCCCAGTCTCCAAGAATATGTGATTGTTTTGGTTGCTTGTGGTCACCTTCGCATGCTTCTCGAATTCATAAGCAGAAACAACCTATACCACCATAAATTCAGCACGTAAAATGTTTCACAGCTTAAGAAGTATAGAAAAGTTTATGTGAAAAAAATAGCAATCAAGAAAAAGGGTGATTACGCTATATAGAGAAGCAATGCAAACAAATAGATAAATTGGCCATAGCCGACTGAGTTCAAGAAACGAAACAAAAAAGATTACTAAGAGACTTACTTTAGAATGGTTACAAGATGAGCAGCCACACAGATAACCAGGATCTTTTACAAATCCACAGACTTCTACCTAACAAGCATCCCAACCAATAAGCTAATAAAACAATGGGAAAATGATGCATAAGAAAACAAACCAATAAAGATTCAATCAACTCTACCTTATCCTTCTTATACTTCACCGGTAATCCTTCTAGGAGTCTTGTAGATAGCAAGCCTTTCACATCAGTAAGGAGGCTATTTGGAGTATACTTTGAAACCTTCGATGCCCTCTTAATAGGAGTGTAAGGCAAGAAACCTTCACGGTTTTCCCCCTCCTTTCCTTGAGGGGTCTGCGCTACAGGGACCGTGACCTTGGAATTGATCTTGAGCTCACCACTACCGACGGCGTCAGTGGGGATCACAAACTTGGTCGAAATAGTTTGGGTGCCACCGCAGATGTCCAATGCCGGTCCAAAATTGGATTCTACTCCCCGTTCCTTGTTAGTGGAGACCCATTGGTGAGGCCTTTTTGGTTCGGTTCTTGAATTAGCTCTCGGTGTCTGCTGCCTCTCCTGAAAACTATCAAGAACAGAGATGGAAACCAAGAAACCTTAGAAAGAGTTTGCAGTAGAACGCCACGGTGGAGAGAATTAGAAACTGAACTTAACAAAAAAAAAAAAAACAAGAAACGAAATCGTTCAAGAAATAAAATCGAATCATGAAGAAAAAAACAGGGAGGGGGAAAAACCAATCGGAGTCCTGGAACTGGAGGCGATTGCGATAAAGAATTGGAAAGATATCAAAATGAAAACAAATTAGGGTTATAAGTCAGCATTCTTGAAGATTGGACAATTACAGTTTATCAGAGATGAAACCAATGAGGCGACTGGGATATTTATTATACCATTGGAGGTGGGTATCATTTTATAGAGGGAGAGCGAGGGAGTTTGCAGTCGGTGAATTCAAATCATTTTTAAAGCGCGCGTCGGGGTTGCTGGCTGTCCGTGTGATGCCCATCATGGTTCATTGGGTGCAGCACGTGTATCATATTTTCAAAAACTTTTCTTTCAAGGAAAAGCCTTCCGTGCATCGATGCACTAAAACATGAACCGAATTCATTGGTCGCGTGCTTGTACAAGCATGCAAGCAGATGCAGCTATGCTCGGTGCGCTTTCAGCTTGATTATCTCTTGAGCTTGCTAAAAGCTTGATTGCTTAGCTTTCGGTTTCGCTCTTCCCACTTGATCCACTAATCGCCTTACTGAATTAAAGGATTTTCTGACTTTGGAGCTCTCCTTTTACATAGTTGCCTCGGTTTTCAAAAGATGGATCCTCGTTGTTAAAGGTCAAGGGTCAACAAAACAACCCTAATTCGCTTAGGTTGGTTTGGTACATTGCCAACAGCAATGTTGCTAAATGGTAATGTAGATTACACTGAATGGATTGCTAGGTACCAGTCATATAACATCAAATTCCAAAATATCCCTAAATCAAATTCATATACTAAATCAAATCTATTAAAAATTTTAAAATACCTCAAAATATCCCAAAATCAAAGTATTTATATATAAGTATAATATACTAGATTTAATTATTTTTTAAGATTAAAATATATTTTTAATCTTTAAACATTTATTCAAATTTTTTTTTGATTCTTAAACTTTCAATTATCATAATTTATTTATTATATTTTAAAAATAATTTATTTTTTTATATTTTGTTATTTAAAATTAATTAATATTAATAGAATAGTTGATATATTATTTTTTTTTAATTTTATTTTTTAAATATTAAATTAATTAAATAAAATAATTACAGATAACTTTTACTCACAAAGGCCCAAATACGGGACTGTTCTTCTAAGAGGAGATCAATTCTTAAGATAATTATAAGAACTTTTAAAAATTAATCAAATTAATATTAATTAAATAAGTATTAAAATTCTTATTCTTAAAGTTAAGTTGCATTGCAGAAAAAGATAGATTAGCAAAAGGTGAATCCTACCGGTACTTACCTCATGGTTGAAAATTGTTGACTTAGACGTTGAGTCTTCTCATATGGACCTTTACTTTTCATCCAAGCCTCGTAATGCCCTGGATCGATGGAACATCCGATAGCATCTTCCATCTCTTCGTGCAGCGAGTTAAGAGGCACCTCTGCAAGATGCTTGACGACTTCATGAAGGGTTTTCTCGCTCTCCAAGAATATATGGTTGTTTGGATGGCTCGAAGTGGCCTTTGCGTGTCTCTCAAAGTCGTTCGCTGATAAGACCTAAAAAATTATTATGACAATAAGATTGCATTGAGAATTAATTAAAAAGTTTCTCTCTATATTTGGAATGAAAATATCCAGAAAATAAAAAGGAAACAATTGGTAGAAGAAAAAAAATCTCGATTGAACAAAATTATTATTAATTTTGTACCGCATGAAACTCTTATCATAGATCCATGATCTACGATAGTATAGATTTTATAGAAAATCAGATTTTGATAACTTGATGTTTTTATAAAAAAAAAAAGAAAAGAAAAAAAAAAAGAACATGATCCACGTAATGGTGAAAAAAAAAAAAAAACCAATCTCTACTTACGTGATTATAGTTGCACGATGAACAGCCACATTGGTACCCATCACCTTTTATAAATCCATGAAGCTCTACCTACAATGCAGATCAAAACATCCTTTATAACAAAATAAATTATAATACGAACGATCGAGAAAATTAATATAACCGATCTTACTTGGTATTTTTTCGATTTGTAGACAACGGGAAATCCTTCAAGCATGCCGGTGGCGAGTAAATCCTTCACGTTGGAGAAGCGGACGCCGCTTGGAGCCGACGCCTCCTTCGCATCATTGGTAGGGGAACGGAGTTTTCTTCCTTTCTTCGTCATCTCGTGATCTTCGTCATAGAGCTCGTTATCCATGGATAAGTGTACAAATATTTCTGAAGTTTTGTAAATCCATGGGTGAAGGGATAACCAGCTATTCCTGCATTCTCTAGGGAATAAATGAGGGATATCCCATGGTTAACCATGAATAGATTCCCTGCTTATAGTTAGAATATTGGGATTTTCTTAGAGTTTTTATTCTTGAGAAACCTTAGAGAGGTGGAAGAGAATAGAGAGCCCCATGTCTTATCAAAATCTTATCAAAATTATTCGCCTAATTATCTGGCTTTTATGCTGCCGTATGTATCCATATTTGGATTGACTTTTGCCTTTAAAACTTTCCTTTTTTTAAGGCGTTTTTAAAGATGAGCCCCATAGATTTTCTTTTATCTTCCTTTCATTTTTTTTGGAAACGTTTGAATTAATTCCAAACGCAATCTTATCGTCATAATAATTCCAAATGCGATTATTTGTGCGAACAAGCTGCATGCAAGCTTGTTAGGGTTCAGCCCTTGCTCTCATATTTATGTAAATAGCAATGTTTTGAAAACCGAACCGATTTCAACCGATCAACCTAATTTTTAAATTTTTTAATTTTTTATTTAAATTATACTTATATTTTATTATTTTATATTATTAAATTAAAATTTAATTATAATATTATTCAGATCAAACCGATTCATCTGGTCGAACCGATTATTCCGGTCCGATTTTCAAAACATTGGTAAATAGTCATGCCCAGGACCTATCTTTTCTACAATGCAACTTAATTTTGAAAAACAATAAATACCCATTGGGAAGTAAAGAGCTCTAATGTTTATTTAATTAAGATTAATTTCATTAGTTATTAAAAATTCTTATTATTATTTAATTAAGATTAATTTCATTAGTTATTAAAAAATTTATTATTATTTAATTAAGATTACTTTCATTAGTTATTAAAAATTCTTATTATTGGCATAAGAATTGATTTTTTATTAGAAGAATGTGTAAGAAATTTTAAAATCTATACAGGTATATTGTATAGATTAAAATATAAAATAATTTATTTTCAATTTAATGTCATGATTTTTTGATCTGCTTCCAATTATTGATCATTTTTTAATGCACTATTTTCTCCTCTCTGAGGAATTATATTATGTTTTTATCGCTGATTTCTTGTCATACACGTTCCAAGTCCTTTCATGCAGGCATTCTTCTTTTTTTAAAACAAAAAAAACAAAAAAACTAAAACTTATACTTCATGTTTTCTGCATGGTACTTATTGAAGTATATATTACACTTATGAAATTGCTCCAAAGGAGTCGTGTGAGTTGTCCGTGCTTGTAAGACTTCTGGAAGAAAATTACTGGACAACAGTAACGCCAGAAATGCTACATTGATCAGCATGTCAATAACGATCAACATATGAGAATTTCTGAGATGGATAACAGTAAATTATTTTAAAACCCTGTTTTGAAAGACCTGGCATTTGATAGCAAGTGATGTCCAAGTACAATCAGTATAAATCTTGTTGATGGGATGAGGTTTATTTATGTGTTTGAAATTTGTATGCCAAGTGTGATGTGCAAGCGGATGCGTAAGCCGTCATGAAGTCAATAATAGGAATTTAGTTTTTCTGGATGTAATTCATAAGTACTTCAGAAAATGTTTTTCTGTGGGGGGAAGGACTGCTTAATGAATCAATGACCACAAATATCATGATTGTGCTAAAATAAAGGTTTTAAGGAGATAATAACATCATTCCATGTAAAATAGAAGATCTCATAATATTGCTGTTGCCGTTGTTCTTGTTCTTCGGCTTGAGGGCAGCCTACATCTGGATCCAAATTGCAATCTTTCATCCAAATAAACTGATAAGTTTATTTATTATCCTAATTTAACCATTAAAATAAATATTAAATATTTTAAATATATTAAGAATTATTATTATTTATATGTTTAATCTATAGATGAAAAGAACTCGATTTTTGAAATCCAACAATGCACAAGCACTCAAATCAGGACTCTATTTGTCCAAAAATAAAGAAAGAGATGATTTTGCATGATTCCCGATGTAAAAACTAAAGCAGGTGATATTGAACGGATGGTTGAGGAATTCTGAACAATTTTGAGCCCGATTGATTCCAACTTTGATTCGAAGGAAGCCTTAGACAAGCTCTACAAAAGGAAGACCTCAAGCAGTAGAGGAGGAGTTTTCTCCAAAGTTCTTTTATTTTTTTTTATTTAGATTATTGTATTTAGGCCTAGGAGAGAGAAATTATAGAGAGGATGCTGCGGCAGTAATGCATGGCAAGATTCCTTCAACTTGGGATGATGATGAAGCTTGTAACCAAGTTTTATCTTTCTTTTGTTCTTAATTTTTATGCAATAAAATTATGCTTTTCTTTTATATACGTTTTGAGTTATTTTTCTGATCAAGGTTTTGATTTGGTATACACGCCTGTACCCTTTATCGTGATCTCATGATACGATATGTGCCTAAGAAAGACAATTGTAATATGATAGTTTAGACCTCTAACTTTGTAAATAATTAGATAACTTATACTCTAAAAGGATGTGCCATGATCTGCTGATACATGCTTAACAAGAGATAAATTATTCCCACCTTGAATTTGCAAAAATTATTGCTAATGCAACATAAAGAAAAAAAAGATAAAACCTATTTGCATGGTGGATTCAGATTCCTAGATTGCTTCTCCTACCGTTTTAATTTCGTTAATTAATTAGTTGTTATCTTTTAATAACAACTATTCTTAATATAATCCTATACAAATAATTTTTTTTTCTTTTTTTTCATGAAATAATTGCCTTTGATCCCCGAGGATATGATCCTGATTCACCACTAGCTATAGTAGTGAGTAGGTTTTTTTTTAACCGTCAACGACAGCGATCAAATTTTGGTGCCGTTGCCGAAGATCCAGGCATGATTAGTTCACAAGAAAAAAAAATTTAAAAATAAAAAAAATTACCATGAATTTTCTCTTAATTTTATTATTATTATTATTATTATTATTATTATTATTATTATTATTTCATTATTATTCATGCTCTTATAAAAGAAAAGAGTAAAAAATAAAAAAAATTTCTTTTTAATGAATGGTTATTGCTCTTCTTAGCTTATTATTTTTTAAGTTACCTTAATTATTAGATTTTCTTTTTTTTAATATTAAAAAAATTACTTTCCTTCTTATCACAAATCCATTTTTAACCTAATTAACCTTTTCTTTTAATTAACTTACCTTAAAGAACCTAAAAGAAAACCCTAAGATACTTTCCATAAATATAATTATTTAAGAAAATAAATAATAAACTTTAAAAACTTTCTAACTTGTTTAGACACCTTGTTTGAAATGCATTGCATTTCCATAAAATACTTTAAGGGCATAACCTCCTAATCAAGATAAGATGGGGATTTCATCACCCTTTCTTGGCCTATAAACTACATCCTTTATTTTGCATTAACCCAAGCCTTTAACTCTAAAATTAACTAGATGTCAGCCCTTAAGGAACTCGAGCTCAATAGGACAAGACACCCGAAAGAGTTGGATTGGGTCGGGATTGGCTGATTAACTGATGTCTAGAAAAGGAAAGAAAAGTGGTTATTTAATTGGTTTCGTTCGCTTACCCAATAAGCTACGGAGGACCCCCACTGACTTTACCCTTAAGTGGCTAGTTGATCAGCTAATTTTTGACTTGGAAGGCTCCAAGGCAGTCTTGAAAGTTAGAAGCTATCTAGATCTAGGTTAAGCCTAGAGTAGAGAGTCTAATCTTTGTTAACTTGATTGCTAATAATTATTAAATCCTAACTAAATTATTCTTCATTGCTCTTAGGACATGTCCGCATCAATTGAAGGAAAACAGAGCACGCATTATGGATTTTAATCAAGAAAATAATCTACCACATCAATTGGGGAGTACTTTGCCCCTTCACAATATACACATTCACCATGCATACAAGTATCCCCAGTAGAGGCTGTCCAATATGAAATTAAGTCCAGTGTAATCTAAATGTTATTAGCTTTCCATGGACTTACAAATGAAGATCCTTACAAACACTTAAATGAATTCTTTGAAATTTGCTTAACTGTCAAGATTCAAAATTTCTCTAATGAGGCACTTAGGCTTAAGTTATTCCCTTTCTTCCTAAAAGATAAAGCGAAGTATTGGTTAAATTCACTAGACACTGTTATAATTTCAACTTGGGACCATCTTCACATAGAGTTTCTTAAGAAATACTTTCCTATAGGAAAAAACAAATCAAATTAGAAAAGCCATAACCAGTTTTTTCCAGTTAGAGGGAGAAATATTTTTTGAAATGTGGGAGAGATTAAAAGAATTAACTAGGAAATATCCGCACCATGCAATACCTAAATGGCAGTTAGTTCAATGTTTTTATGATGGATTGTCAAAAAGGCATCGACAAATGGTGGATGCCTCATGTGGAGAAACATTATGCTAAAAAATGAACATGAGGCATGACATCTTTTTGAAACTCTAAGTGAAAATTTCTTGCACCACATGTCTGCTGCCTATAGAGATCCTTCCACAGAACCTAAGAGATGTGGAATATACGACATAGGTCAGTCTATAGACATCTATATCAAAGTTGATGAACTATCCCAAAAACTTGACCAAATTCTACAAGTTAGAAACACCTCTTCCCCATCTACTTAATTATATAAAGTTTGTATAATCTATTCGAGTCCGACCCATTCTATTGATGAATGTCCAGCTGCATACCAATTTTCTGAGCTTGTTCAGGAGCAAGCCCATGAAACCCAAACCCGAATGGCTCCTAAACCAAGAAATGATCCATAATCGAATACTTATAATCCTAGCTGACGAAATTACCTAAATTTTTCATGAAAACCCCAACCTATCATAAGTCCAACATCAATTAGGCCTAACCATCAGGAGACCCAATTCAAAAGCATATCGTATTCCCAATATCCAAGTGTTCCTCAATCTTCACCAAATAATCATGATCCTACTTTCGAAGAGAAGGTGTTACAAGTATTGAAAGGGCTAGAAATGAATAGTCAACTCTTTCACTCACGCACACAATCCATTGCAAAACTAGAAACCTAGATAGGTCAACTAGACACAGCATTTAGTGAAAGAGAATGGGGTAAGCTACCGAGTCAGTCTGAAGCTAACTCTAGGGACCTAAACATCCAAGGATCAAAACAAGGAGCCCATATTAACCAACTAAGTGTTATTCATACATTAAGATATTAAAAAATAAATAGATAACCATGTGGGTACATATGAAGAAGAAGAATTAGAAGTCCCACCACTTGAACAACTTATTGAGCTGGGTCAACCCAAAATACTTGAGGCATCAGAGTCTGTTGTAATGCCCAACCCACCAGCTAAGCCCATGCCAGAGGAAGATAAACAAAAAATTAGGGTTATAGCACCATTCCCAAATAGACTTAAGTCTAACTAAATTTTAGCCCAATTCGATAAGATTTTGGACGTCTTTAAGCAAGTTAAAGTGAATATCCCCTTACTAGACATGATCCAACAGGTTCCAGCCTATGCTAAATTTCTTAAGGATCTATGTACCAAAAAAAGACCATCGATGTGCCCAAGAGAGCCTTTTTGGCAGCCAGCGTGAGCTCTTACCTATCAAACCACATGCCAGTGAAATACCAAGATCCAGAGTCACCCACTATTTCATACATTATGGGGAACACCCTCATAAATAGGGCTCTATTAGACTTAGGAACGAGTGTTAATATATTGCCATACTCGATATATGAACAACTAGGGTTAGGAGAACTAAAGCCTACGAAAATGACCCTATAATTAGCAGATTACTCTTTAAAAGTACTCAAGAAAATAGTAGAGAATGTGTTGATCAGAGTTAATGACTTTATCTACCCAGTGGACTTTGTGATTTTAGAAACTGAACCGGTAACAAACCCAAAGAGCCATATCCCAATGATTTTGGTAGACCATTTTTGGTCATAGCTAATGCCCTAATTAATTGCCGAAATGGATTAATAAAACTTTCCTTTTGGAATATGTCAATTGATTTTAATATTTTCAATCTTACCAATACATATCAAACAAGTGATTCAAACTATGTTTAGGATACTATTTATGATCCAATTGACCTTAGTGACAAAGAGCTTAACCTAGAAATCTGCATGAACCAAGATAGAGAGCAAATTAATGAGGTTGCCATAATTGATGAAAAATCAAGATAGAAACCTTCAATTGAACCACTAGAGAAAATATCTGAACCATTACCTAAACCATCAATAGAGGAAGCACCAAATTAGAACTGAAACCACTTCATAAGCACCTCAAATATGTATACTTAGGTTCATCAGAAACCTTACCTGTGATTATTTTAGCCAACCTAGACTCTTCACAAGAAGGGGAACTACTGAATGTTCTAAGAGAAAATAAAGAAGCGTTAGGATGGGACATGGCTGACATAAAAGGGATTAGCCCCTCAATCGTTCAACATAGGAATTACTTAGGGGAGAATGCCAAGCCTATAAGAGACCCCAAAAGAAAACTTAACCCAACCATAAAGAAAGTAGTAAGAAAAGATATCATCCAGCTTCTTGACAATAGTAATCAGAGTAAGCCCTGATGTTTGGCTGAAGACGTTAAACTTAGCGCTTTTTGGGAGGCAACCCAAAATTTTATTTTTTAACCTTTATTTTAGTGATTCTTATTTTTAGGAATCCGCACGATTACTCCTAACATTACACCAGGCATATCTCGTTCAAATGGTATTTCTCCTTGTTTTATTCTTTCTTACTCCATTGAGGATAATGAAAATTAAGTTGGAGGGTAAGGAAAACCTTTTTAAAAAATATTTTAAAAACACCTTGATATTTTTTTAAAATTTCAAAAAATTTTATAAATCATGTGCCATGAAAAAAAAATTTTAGCAAAATCAACTAGGAAAATGTAATAGAGTTAGAAAGTATTGGCTAATTACTATAGCGAGCTAAGGAGTAGACTAGCTGGTCAGACTTTTAGCAGTCTACTTAGGTCATTTAAAGGCTATTAGCACTTTCATTGCACATGCATACTGTTGGCCCAGATGGCAACCCAAGAGGCGGGGGTGAATTGGGTTCTTAAAAATTTAAGACTTTTTAGATGTTTTAAACAGATTTGCTCAAGATGTGCAAGTGAGTGAAATTAACTAAGAAGCAATGCACAAGCAAATAATAAAGAGAGATAGAGAGAGAGAAAATATAGCACGGCAAACACAAGATAATTTTATAGTGGTTCGGTGCAACCAACACCTACGTCCACTCCCAAGATTCACTTGGGTCCACACTATAATCTCCTCAGATTACAGCCGAGTTGTTTTCCAAGCTCACAACTCAAACTTGTTTTTTCCGGGATCACAACGAACCCAGCTGGTTTTACTCGGGCTTACCAGCACAAAACCCTACACGTTGTTTTTCACGGGCTCACAACTAACCCAACACAAGCACTCCGGCTTGTAACGAGGTATATCAACCTCCACTGATTCAATCCACTGATTGAATCAGCAACCAATCAAAATATTCAGAGTTTAAGTATTGAACAGCTCCCCTTGAGCAAATATACAAATTGAGTATAAAAGAATAAAAGGTTAGAAAAGCCTGATAAGATAGCAGATGGATGTGGCTTTGGCTTTCTTCCTTCTCCTCTCTAACTCCTCTTGAAGTGTCGAATCAAGCCTCAGCAAGATCCTTGACCGTTGAAGACTTTGGAGTTGAGATGAAGCTTTTTCTCCTTTTGAAAATCCTTCGATTTGATCTTTGAAAGCTTTGGATTTTCTTTTGACTTTGTGGATTGATGAGATGGAGCAGACGAACTTCCTCTTTGATTTCACTCCTTTTGAATCACTCTACTTTGAGCTAGAAGATTTTTCCAATATGCTCTGTTTTTCCCTCTTTTTGAAAGATATTCTTTTCTCTTTTTGATATTCAAAAACTTTTTTGATATGAAAAGAGCTCCTCTATTTATAGATTCTGCAAAAATATATCCGTTAGAGACAAGGAAAAATAGCCGTTATTCAAAAATCTTACCGTTGGAGTGACGTGTCATCGTGAAAAAATATCGTCCAGATTTGCTGGAGTCGACTCATGCTTTTCCCGAGT
The DNA here is from genome assembly GCA_900491605.1 of Calamus simplicifolius. NCBI lineage: Eukaryota > Viridiplantae > Streptophyta > Magnoliopsida > Arecales > Arecaceae > Calamus > Calamus simplicifolius. Next base: position 213,257 of record UESW01004435.1, on the reverse strand, counting down.
CGGCTCGAGCTCGTCTTCCAAATATAGAAATGTTTATAAAGGTTAGGGGTCGACTCGCCAGAAATAAAGTGTCGACTCCTGATAGTCGGGAGTCGACTCGAGAAAGGCTTGGGGTCGACTCGCGAAGTGCTCAGAAAAACACTCTTCTGGTGTCTGAGCGGAGTCGACTCGCACAGTCAGGAGTCGGCTCGACAGAATCAGGGGTCGACTCGACAATTTCGTGGGTCGACTCGACACAGATGCACATTTCTGTACACTGAGCGGAGTCGACTCTGAAACTCAGGAGTCGGCTCCGGAACGTATCAAAAATCAGAAACTTTTCTGATTGACATTAAAATCGTTCCAGATTCATTTTAATTCATTGTTTTGACTTGAATACAATAAAATTGACATTTAGATTGATTCAAGAACTATTCCAAAAACTCATTGATTAAAACATGAATTATAACATTTCTTTTCGAAAGTTTGAATATTAAGCTTAAAGTCACTTTCAAAATTGATTAAAGTTAAACTTGAGCATGTTCATTGATAGTTCAAAATAAATTTGTTGCTCATTTACATAAACTCATTACATCCTTTAATAAACTCAATGGCTTTTAGTAATCATCAAAATCAAAAGGATTGGATCATATAATTTTTCTATAATCTTCCAACAATCTCCCCCTTTTTGATGATGACAAAAATATTGAGTTTGTTCATGATTGATTAGTGAATTTATTTTGTTTTCATAGTTAGGCTTAGGCTCCCCCTTAATGAGGTAGCTCCCCCTATGAAACTTAATTAAATATCTCATTGTTTATCTCATTGTATCACAATCATAGAACTATAAAATTCTCCCCTTTTTTGTTATCAACAAAAAGATAGAGAATCATAAACATTCATTCAAATTTCATTCATTCATTGAAATAAGGAAATAGAGAATTCATTTCATTAAAGGTCTAATACATCAAAATGTTCAGTACATTGATTTCAAAATGAAAGCATAATAAAAACTTCAGTACAAAACAAGGATTGAAACTCTAACTCAAAAATGAGTTCTTACAATTCTAGTTAAATGATCTACTATATTTTTCATTCCTTCAGATTGAATTTTTACATAATCCTTGAGCCTCATCAACAAAGGTGCACGCACTCTGAATCTTGTCTTGAAGCTCCGCGTTGCACTTGGCATATGTCTCTCCATCTCCGCATATATCCTTAAGTTCTTCAAAAATATTTTTGAGATCACCACTTAAGGATGCCGAAGAAGAGCTGAGAGTGGACTCTATCTTAGAGATACGATCATCAAGTGAATAAAGAGTCTCTCTCAAATTCATAAATTTATTCTCAAAATCAGTTTTAAGTTTATCAGATTGATCATCAATAAGCTTTGAGTTGCATAAGTTGTTGATCTGAAAAACCAGCAGAAGATGAGCTTGAACAAAAGATGGAACTGGGGCTGGAGCAGAGGCAGAAATCAAAGGGCTCGGAGGTGCAGGTGAAGGATGTCTAACAGAGGGTCCTGCAGCCTCAGTATCTGTAGCTCTATCTTCTGTCACTCCTTTCCTTTCCCATTTACCATTCTTTTTGATAAATCCCATCCGATGAATTGTTGCCAGGCTATAAAAATCAGTGTGTCTTAGATTCTTCATAGGTCATTATCAGAAATCACTACACCTTGGCTTCGAAAAATCTTTGTAAGGATCATCCCATAAGGCAGACTAGATTTTCTTTTCCCTCCGCAGTCTGCTATGTACCATAGAATCATGCTGGGAAGATTGATAGGCTTGCCTGTCACTATGGCATCCATTACAAAGACATCTCTCTCCGAAACATAGTCAAATCTACCAGTTTTAGGAAAGAGTATCCTACTGCAAATATTGTGTAGTAATCTCAATTCTAAAGAAAGCTGATTAGCAAAAACCTCTTCAAATCCAACCACATCCCGGTTTAATAATCTCGATAAAGCTGGGGCGCGGTCATCAGAAGAAAAGGTGGAAGTGCCAGATAAGGGTAATTCCAACAATCTAGATAGAATCTCAGCAGTAACAGATAGCCTGACTCCTCTCACATTGCTAATAAGTCCATGATCTCCTCTAGACAGATTCTTGTAGAATTCCTTAACCAATGAGGGATAAGTCGGGCACTCTAGAGAACAAATTTTCTCCCAACCCATCTCAATCAGCTGTCTCCCAACAAGAAAACCCTCAGCCTCAAATAATTCGAAATCCACCTTCCTACCAGTAGTAATGATCCTATCCGCTAGACGATCTACCTGGGAAGAAGTGGCAGCAGGAGAAGCAGTCGGAGTAGAAGCAGATGAAGTGGAGTCCGTGCTTGGAGAAGGCTCACGCACCGGACGCTTCACCGTTTTCCTCACGGCACGCTTCCGCTTGATGCCGCCCGCCGCAAGACTAGATCCTCTAGTTTTGGGTGCCATTGATGATTGGAGATGATAATCAGGGATTATTGGAAGTTTGGAAGGTTTGGAAGAACGTGGAGAGAGTATTTTGAAGATTGGGTCGAATGAAATGAGCGGCGAGTCGACTCTGCCCTAGATAAATCAACTTGGGACCACCTCGAGTCGGCTCGCGCAAACCCAGGTGTCGACTCGGCACAGACACAGAAAGGCCATCCCGACATGGAGTCGACTCGCGCCTAAGAGGGGTCGACCCGAGAGTTTCAGTTGAAACCGGGAGTCGACTCCGATACGCATCGAGTCGGCTCCGAGACCATTTCAGACCAAAAACATGAAATTTCTGAAATGTGTCCGGAATATGATCATAAAAATTGATAAATAATCATTGGATATGAGTGAATCAATTAGATATGAATTCTAGATAAGATTTCCTTAAGGATTGAGGATTTGAAAGAATCTTAGATAAAATTTCCTTAGGGGTTTCAAATTCATTCTAAAGGATCACAAATACCTAACTCTCCTCTAAGATAACAGAATCTCTCTTCATTTAAAGGTTTAGTGAATATGTCAGCTAATTGTTCTTCAGTGTTAACATAATCAAGACATATTTCATTATTTGCTACATGTTCTCTTATAAAATGATATCTGATTTCTATGTGTTTAGTTCTTGAATGTTGAATTGGATTCTTTGTTAGATTAATTGCACTAGTGTTATCACATCTTATGGGTGTTTTATCAAGTGTGATACCATAGTCTTCAAGTTGTCGCTTAATCCATAGGATTTGCGCACAGCAACTTCCAGCCGCTACATATTCAGCTTCAGTAGTTGATAATGCAACTGAATTTTGCTTTTTGCTAAACCATGTGATTAAGTTACTTCCTAAGAAATGGCATGCACCACTTGTGCTTTTTCTATCTAGTTTGCATCCAGCATAATCAGAATCCGAATATGCAATTAGATTTAATGTGGAGTCTCTAGAATACCATAAACCTACATTTTTTGTTCCACTTACATATCTTAGTATTCTTTTAACAGCAATTAAATGTGATTCTTTAGGTTCAGATTGAAATCTAGCACATAAACATACTGAAAACATAATATCTGGTCTACTTGCTGTTAAATAAAGAAGGGATCCGATTATACCTCGATAATACTTTTGGTCAACCTTTTTACCTTCTTCATCTTTGTCCAGCTTGCATGAAGGACTCATTGGAGTTCCGAGGGGTTTCATTGATTCCATACCAAACTTCTTTAGGATTTCTCTTGTGTATTTTGTTTGGTTGATGAAGATTCCCTCTTTGCTTTGTTTGATCTGGAGTCCAAGGAAGAAGTTGAGTTCTCCCATCATGCTCATCTCGAATTCTCCCTGCATCAACTTTGCAAATTCTTGACAAAGAGAATCGTTAGTAGCACCAAAAATAATGTCATCTACGTATATTTGTACTACAAGTAAATCTTTACTTTTTCTTTTCAAAAACAAAGTTTTATCAACATTTCCTCTTGTAAAATCATTTTCTATTAAGAATTTACTTAACCTATCATACCAAGCTCTAGGTGCTTGTTTCAAACCATATAAAGCTTTGTGCAATTTAAAAACGTGATTTGAAAATTCGTGATCTTCAAAACCTGGTGGTTGTTCTACATAAACTTCTTCATTTATAAATCCATTTAAAAATGCGCTTTTTACATCCATTTGAAATAAGTTAAAATTCATATGACATGCAAATGCAAGTAATAGCCTAATGGCTTCTAATCTAGCTACAGGCGCAAAGGTTTCATCAAAATCAATACCTTCCTCTTGATTATATCCTTTAGCAACCAATCTAGCTTTGTTTCTAATTACTATGCCATTTTCATCTAGTTTATTTCTAAAAACCCATTTTGATCCTATTACTGAATGATTTTTAGGTCTTTCAACTAGTGTCCAAACATTATTTCTTGTAAATTGATTTAATTCTTCTTGCATTGCTAACATCCAATTATTATCTTTTTCAGCTTCTTCTATAGTTTTGGGTTCAATTTGTGATACAAATGCAAGATGATTACTAATATTTCTCATATATGATCTAGTTCTTATTCCTTGAGATGGATCGCCTATAATCAATTCCTTGGGATGACTATGAGCATATCTCCAGTCTCTTGGAAGATCTGTATCATTATGATCAATATTGACATCATCGTCCTTATGTGAATCATCATCTTTAGCTTCTTGCTCATGATCAGAAGATACTTCAATATTAAGTTTTTCAAGATCTTTTTCAATTATGTTTGTATCTTCCTCATCATCAAGCTTTTCAGAACTAGATGCTAAAGACTCATCGAAAACTATATGAATGGATTCTTCAACTACTAAGGTTTTCTTGTTAAATACTCTATAAGCTTTACTAGTTGTTGAATATCCTAAAAAGATTCCTTCATCAGATTTAGCATCAAATTTTCCTAAATTGTTTTTACCATTATTATGAATAAAACATTTACATCCAAATGCATGAAAGTATTTTATATTTGGTTTTCTTTCATTCCATAATTCATAAGGTGTTTTCTTTAAGATTGGTCTTATTAAGGCTCGATTTAAGATGTAGCATGCTGTGTTAATAGCTTCCGCCCAAAAGTACTTTGGTAGGTTACTTTCGCATAGCATGGTACGGGCCATGTCTTCTAGAGTCCTATTTTTCCTTTCAACTACACCATTTTGCTGTGGAGTCCTAGGGGCTGAAAAATTATGATTAATTCCATTTTCAGAACAAAAACTTTCAAATAGTGATTTTCAAATTCTGTTCCATGATCACTTCTTAGAGATACTATAGTAGTGTTTTTCTCATTTGTGACTTTCTTGAAGAATTTCAGGAATATCGAGAAAGTCTCATCTTTGTGAGCTAAAAACATTACCCAAGTATATCTAGAATAATCATCTACAATCACTAGACCATATTTCTTTCCTCCTAGACTTGTGGTTCTAGTTGGTCCGAAAAGATCCATGTGAAGTAGCTCTAGTGCCCTAGAAGTTGAAACAATGTTTTTAGATTTGAAAGAACTTCTAGTTTGTTTTCCAAATTGACATGCATCACATATTTTATTATTTTCAAAATCTAGTTTAGGTAATCCTTTAACTAAATCCATTTTAATTAGTTTTGAAATAAGGTGTGTGCTTGCATGACCTAATCTACGATGCCACAACCAACTAATTTCATTTATGTTAGCATTGTCAGCAATTAAGCAATGATCACTCAAAGATAATTTTTCTAGATCAACCAAGTAAACATTGCCATGTCTATAACCAGTAAATACAATGCTATCATCAATAGAATTAGTTACAGTGCATACAGAAGATTTAAATGAAACATTAAAGTTTTTATCACATAATTGACTTATACTTATTAGATTATGCTTCAAACCATCAACATAAAGTACATTATCAATAAATGTAGATGGAGTTATACGGACTTTACCAAGGCCCATAATTTGACCTTTACCGTTATCGCCAAACGTAACAACTCCACCTTTCTTTTCTTCTAGGGTGATGAATTCATCTTTGTCACCCGTCATATGTCTTGAGCAGCCACTATCAAGGTACCACTTTTTCTTTGATCTTTTGGCTACAAGACATTCCTGCAACATAATTTAAACTTTATGTTTAGGTACCCAAGCTTTCTTGGGTCCTTCATGGTTAGTAGCAATAAAATTGTTCCTTTCGGAACCCATATTTTCTTTGCTTTAACATTTAACTTGTTGTTATTATTTAATGTTTTGCATTCAAATGATTTATGACCCTTTTCATTGCATTTGAAACAAGTTATATTACTTTGGTTGGCTTTTACAAAAATATTCTTTAAAGATTTTTGTTTCCTTAATGTGTTATATCCTAAACCTGCTTTGTCAAAAACAGCTTTTTGACTATCTAAGATCATGTTAAGTTTAGTTGAACTTAAGGTGAATTTCTCAACAATGTCTTTATATTTTTTAACATCTTTCTTAAGAGAGTCATTTTCTTTAACTTGCTGTTCTTTTTCTAAAGCTAAAGTTTCTAATTGATCTTTTAAATCTTTTGTTGAGTTTTTAGTTTCAGATTTAACAAATCTATTTCTTGATTAAGATTATCTCTTTCTTTGCTAAGTTCTTCTTTTTCATTAGTTAAATTCTTAACTTCTAAAGCTAATTCATTTTTACTTTTAGCTAAGCTAATATTGTCATTTTTCAAAAACTTATACTTCTTTTTCAAGGATTTAAAATCAATCATAAGTTCATTGAAAGCCTCAAACATTTCATCAAATGTAAATTCATCATTTGAGTTTTCAGAACTTACCTCATTGTCGTTGTCGTCGTTGTTGGCCATGAAGCAGATATTAGCAACTTCTTTTTGTTCTTCTTCTTCGGAAGAAGACTCTTCACTATCAGTCCAAGTTGCCATGTAGGCCTTTTTCTTTTTCTTGTAGGCCTTCTTAAGTAAAGGACAGTCATATCTAAAATGCCCTGGCTTTTTACATTCATAGCATACTAAGGGCTCTTTCTCTTTGTCCTTTTCCTTTTTCTTATCCTTTTCTTTTTCTCCTTCCATTTTTGAAACAAATCTCTTTTTGTGGAAGGGCCTCCTTCTTTGCATAAATTTCTTGAATTTCCTTGCAAGGAGGGCTGTCTCATCATCATCATCCTCTTCATCATCGCTGCTGCTTATTTCCTTTTCCGCAGCTTTGAGGGCGATGGTCTTCTTCTTTCTTGACTCATCCTCATTGACATGTTGTTTAACTTGAAGCTCATGAGTCATCAGCGAACCAAGAAGCTCTTCCAATGGTAGGATGTTCAGATCTTTGGCTTCTTGTATGGCGGTCACCTTGGCTTCCCAAGTCCTTGGAAGTGACCTAAGGATTTTGCGAACAAGCTCAGAGTTAGTATAAACTTTTCCAAGACTTTTTAAACCATTCACAATATCAGTGAATCTAGTGAACATGCATGTGATGGTTTCATTTTGTTCCATAGTAAATAATTCATATTTATGAACCAAAATATTTATCTTTGATTCTTTTACTTGGTTTGTTCCTTCATGAGTTATTTCCAACCTATCCCAAATTTCTTTTGCGGAATTACAAGTTGAGATTCGGTTGAATTCATTTGAGTCTAAGGAACAATATAAAATATTAATGGCCTTAGCATTTAGTTGTGCCATTCTCCTATCATTATCATTCCAATCCCTTTCGGGTTTAGGAACAATAGTGCCATCAATAAGGTGTGTGGGTGTACTAGGTCCATTTATTATTACTCCCCACAATTCATAGTCCGAAGCTTGAATGAATATTCTCATTCTAGCTTTCCAATATGAATAGTTGGTTCCATTAAATAAAGGAGGTCGATTCGTAGAATGACCTTCAGCAAAACATGAACCACTTTGTGTTGCCATAAGGATCTTTAGCCCTTGATCGTGAGATCAAATTCTAAATGAGCACTTGCTCTGATACCAATTGTTGGCCCAGATGGCAACCCAAGAGGGGGGGTGAATTGGGTTCTTAAAAATTTAAGACTTTTTAGATGTTTTAAACAGATTTGCTCAAGATGTGCAAGTGAGTGAAATTAACTAAGAAGCAATGCACAAGCAAATAATAAGAGAGATAGAGAGAGAGAAAATATAGCACGGCAAACACAAGATAATTTTATAGTGGTTCGGTGCAACCAACACCTACGTCCACTCCCAAGATTCACTTGGGTCCACACTATAATCTCCTCAGATTACAGTTGAGTTGTTTTCCAAGCTCACAACTCAAACTTGTTGTTTTTTGGGATCACAACGAACCCAGCTGGTTTTACTCGGGCTTACCAGCACAAAACCCTACACGTTGTTTTTCACGGGCTCACAACTAACCCAACACAAGCACTCCGGCTTGTAACGAGGTGTATCAACCTCCACTGATTCAATCCACTGATTGAATCAGCAACCAATCAAAATATTCAGAGTTTAAGTATTGAAGAGCTCCCCTTGAGCAAATATACAAATTGAGTATAAAAGAATAAAAGGTTAGAAAAGCCTGATAAGATAGCAGATGGATGTGGCTTTGGCTTTCTTCTTCTCCTCTCTAACTCCTCTTGAAGTGTCGAATCAAGCCTCAGCAAGATCCTTGACCATTGAAGACTTTGGAGTTGAGATGAAGCTTTTTCTCCTTTTGAAAATCCTTTGATTTGATCTTTGAAATGCTTATGGATTTTCTTTTGACTCTTGTGGATTGATGAGATGGAGCAGACGAATCTTTCTCTTTGATTTCGCTCCTTTTGAATCACTCTACTTTGAGCTAGAAGATTTTTCCAATATGCTCTGTTTTTTCCTCTTTTTGAAAGATATTCTTTTCTCTTTTTGATATTCAAAAACTTTTTTGATATGAAAAGAGCTCCTCTATTTATAGATTCTGCAAAAATATATCCGTTAGAGACAAGAAAAATAGCCGTTATTCAAAAATCTTACCGTTGGAGTGACGTGTCATCGTGAAAAAATATCGTCCAGATTTGCTGGAGTCGACTCATGCTTTTCCCGAGTCGGCTCGAGCTCGTCATTCCAAATATAGAAATGTTTATAAAGGTTAGGGGTCGACTCGCCAGAAATAAAGTGTCGACTCCTGATAGTCGGGAGTCGACTCGAGAAAGGCTTGGAGTCGACTCGCGAAGTGCTCAAAAAAACACTCTTCTGGTGTCTGAGTGGAGTCGACTCGCACAGTCAGGGAGTCGGCTCGACATAATCAGGGGTCGACTCGATAATTTCGTGGGTCGACTCGACACAGATGCACATTTCTGTACACTGAGCGGAGTCGACTCTGAAACTCAGGAGTCGGCTTCGGAACGTATCAAAAATCAGAAACTTTTCTGATTGACATTAAAATCGTTCCAGATTCATTTTAATTCATTGTTTTGACTTGAATACAATAAAATTGACATTTAGAGTTGATTCAAGAACTATTCCAAAAACTCATTGATTAAAACATGAATTATAACATTTCTTTTCGAAAGTTTGAATATTAAGCTTAAAGTCACTTTCAAAATTGATTAAAGTTAAACTTGAGCATGTTCATTGATAGTTCAAAATAAATTTGTTGCTCATTTACATAAACTCATTACATCCTTTAATAAACTCAATGGCTTTTAGTAATCATCAAAATCAAAAGGATTGGATCATATAATTTTTCTATAATCTTCCAACACATACTAATGAGGTAAATTAGGTATTAGTTGTAAGGTCAATTGGAGATTCAATTATGACTAAAAATTGGTAATTGATATACAACCCAATGATAGAAACTTGAATTTAATGAAAGAGCCACCTGCATGATAACAAAAAAGTATATGTATAAAAATAAAAAAAAGCAAGTCTAAACATTGGTTTTTCATCGAGTAACTGGGCATTTTCGCCTAAGTAAGTGTTGTTGTTCGCATTAAAAAGTGACCAATATGAAGATATCGCTAAAAATATATATATATATATATTAAGCAGTGTGAAATTTACCTCAGGTCATGTGCTTAATTTGAGGGTGTACAAAAAATTGACCAAAGTAAGTGCTAAGCAAAGATACCATTGTTCTTTACAACCTGGTACTAAAATGCTAAGTTAGTCATCATAAACACAAGTACTATAGATCTATGAATGAACTCTAAGAAAGCTTCTGATAGTTATGACTATAAAATTTACTTCAGAAACTCAATACTTATTTAGTGATAATGGCTAGCTTCTTTCAACCTTAAGCCTAGATTTAATTTTGTAAAAGAGAATCTTAGTGACACATGATTTTATTTTAATTACATTGCTAAAGGACTAGCAATGATTAAGTTGAGGAATATGATAAGTTTATTCATTATCCTAATTTAACCATTAAAGTAAATATTAAATACTTTAAATGTATTAAGAATTGATATTTTTTATAGATATTTGCAAAAAAAACCTATAGATAAAAAGAACTCGATATTTGGAGTCCAACGATGCACAAGCACTCAAATCAGGACTTTGTTTGTCGAAAAAGAAGAAAGAGATGATTTTGCATGATTCCTGATACAAACTAAAGTAGATGATGTTGAACGAATGGCTAAGGAATTTTCTTATGATATCTGAATGATCTTGAGCCTGATTGACTCCAACTTTGACTGGAAGGAAGCCCTAGACAAGCTCTATAAAAGAAGGACCTCAAGCAGTAGTCCAAGGAAGGAGTTTTCTTCAAAGTTCTTTTTATTTTTTTTATTTAGATCATTGTATTTAGGCTTAAAAGAGAGAACTTATGGAGGGAATGCTGGCGGCAGTAATGCGTGGCTAGATTCCTTCAATTTAGGTTGATGATAAAGCCCGTAATCATGTTCTATTTTTCTTTTTGTTCTTAATTTCTATGCAATAAAAATCATGCTTTTCTTTCATGTATCTTTTGAGTTACTTTTCTGATCGAGGTTTTAATCTATCATACACGGCCTGTGCCCTCTATCGATGTACCGTGATCTCAGAATACGGTGCATGCCTAAAAGAGATAGATCATAGTATGATAGTTTCGACCTCTAACTTATAAATAATTAGATAATTTATACTCTAAGAGGATGTGCCATGATCTCCTAATACGGAACATGCCTGACAAGAGATAAATTATTCTAACCTTGAATTTGCAAAAATTATTGCTATTGCAACATAAAGAAAAGAAGAGAAAACTTGTTTGCATGGTGAATTTAGATTCCTGGGTTGCTTCTTTTACTTTTTTAATTTTATTAATTAATTAGTTGTAGCGAGGATACAATCCCGATTCATCACTAGCTATAGTAGCGAGTAGGTTTTATTTTTTATCATCAATGATAATGATCATGAACCTGCAAGACAGTTCTCACATGGAAAGCATTGAAGGTGACCCCTGTGGAAGACCCTCAGATACCTAAGTCATTAGAGATTTACAGCAAACAGATGTGAGAAGATGGCTCTTGCGAAAGAGTTCCTCAAGAATGATCTCTCGAGAGACGAAAACTTTGCTTAAGCTTTCTTCATTTTTAAGTGAGTATACCTAAGGAAGCCTTAGGACAAGGTATTTATAGGCTGCTAGAATGTTGGCGAGCTATTACCTGACTTCTCGAGCATGTTTTAGGAAGTTGAAAATTAGTATGATTTGAATCAGATTTGAATCAAGTTAGTTACGAGGCCGGTAAGATTCAAATTCTATTTGTTATGAGGATCGACGGCCAAGGAAGCTGATTGGTGCTTTAAGATTTGGTTATTTATAGGCAATAAGCTATATTTGGCTTTAGTTCCTTCTTGGGAGTGCTGAAAGCCGATGTGATTGGAATCCCATCATATAATCAAGGATTTAAATTTCTATTGATAGTGGTCAGAGGGTCATATTCGGCTCTTAATTCTCATTTCAGAAAGATTGTTCTTGGTGCTGCTGAGGTATGGAGATGGCTCGGTCCTGTTGATATGTGGGGATGACTCGGTCCTGTCGAGGTATAGAAATAGCTCGGTCATACCGAGGTATAAGAATGGTTCGGTCCTGCTAAGGCATGGTAATTTATCTTTTTTCAAACGTGACATCTGGCAAGCAGAAATTGAAAATGATCCTAACCTTTTTGCCATACGTGCAGATATTGATGCAATGATAATTTTACCCCGCATCACATGCCTCCCACTCTCTAGTTTGAAGCATAGGTTCGGGCATAGGGAGTAGAGTACCAGATGGCTTCATCTAATTTGGGAAATTCAAACTTGTAGAGGTGTGTCATACTGTCCTCATAAATCCCAAGTCATCGTTTCATCATTTCTTCCGGCCGTACGAGGAGAAACCCTTTGTTCTTTGCTACTGACCGTAAGTGGAATGACACATGGCAGGCTTAGGGCTTAGTAGCGTTCGGGCCAAGGTTCTGCAATGCATGGGTATCCTCGTCAAAGATACCTCACATCTCTATCGAGATGGTTTAAAAGGAGTCGAGCGACGCTATCCTCGGTTACGTTTTCTTCCTATCTTCTTCCCCAGAGATCGAACATTTTCAATCAGAGAGTAATATGGCTGGTGCCTCTTTTGTTAATCTTGGAGACATGGAGCATCCAACTGACGTCACCTCAACAATCACTCCTGTGGACCTGGAGGGCATTCATCAGGATTGCTGGTTTACAAGGGGCATCTGATTGTGAGTTTTTGGTCCTGAGCAGAGGGTATCCGACGAATTGGAAACAATGACATTTTTTTACGAGAAAAGTTTCAAAGTAGGTCTCCATTTTCCTTTTCATTCCCTGGTGAAAGATATAATGAGGTACTATAGCATTTGTCCCACCATGGTCATTCCAAATAGTTGGCGTTATATTATCTGATTTATCCCCATGCGCACATTGGTGGGAGAAATGGTGACAGTTCCTCTATTTCGGGCCTGCTATAGCCTCATATCCTCTAAAGACTCAGCCTAGCCTTACATCAGACCATGAAAGAACTTCAAGAGGATTTAGAAAGTTTTGACCTCCATCAAAGGATGAAAATCTTGATTTTCTTATTGAATGGAACACCATATATGACTTTCTCCGTCAATGGGCACCTTTCCCTGTAGAGCCTAACAAGCCTTCGACATTGTCAAAGCACCAAAAAGAAGACTTGACATTCTTTATGGTACTAAAACACTTCCAATCGGTACTCTCCTATCTGAAGAAGTCCTTTACAACGCTGGGCTGAGTAGAATTGATCCTCGAGGTAAATTTGCATCACTTCTCTCATGTTTTGATACATCTATCGGGGCGCAACTAACCATCTAATGGTTCATGTGTTGCAGTAATCAAGTTTGAGCTTGGGGCTCAGATGAGAGAAATGCTTGAGACCGACTTTGGTGGTCCGAGTAAAGGGAAGGGTGTGAAGCGCTCCCGCACCATTTCGTCGACTTCCATGAAAGAAAGAGGGCTAAGCTTGAGCGAAAACTTCTTTCTTCATCCCCTTCTAAGCTCAGACTGGCTCTGTCGAGCCATTTATAGGAGGTAGTTAAGTCCCGATCCTTGAGTCCTTCGAGAAAAGGTGTCGGGGAGGAGCCGAACCTAGCCCCTATAATGGCCCTGAAATTTGGGGAGCAAACACCAGGGAACGAAGCTGAAGAAGCGGTGGCACAGGAGGGGTTAAGGTGTAGTCACCTGCTCGAACCAGTGGACAATAATTTTCAAGTGATAGAGTTTTATTACCCTATGGCTGCTGATGTGTATTACTCTGAAGAAGATGACCCCGAGGGTCAACGAAAGTCAAAAGAATTGCCTTTTGAGGATCATGCAACTGCTTCTACAATGGGCAAACCTTGCATTGCCCCACCCGCGGTAGAATCTCCTCTTCACCGAGGCAAGGGAGAAAGGAGGGATCCATCAAAGGAAAAGGGGTCTCCCTCGGTGAGGATAGATGAACCAGGACCTTCGGAGACATCAGCAAGTGATGATGAGGGGGGAATAGGTCGGCTCAGCCCTTTCATCCATCCTTCTGGCCGTCCCACTAAGGAATTGCAATCCTAGATCGATAATTTTTTTGCCCTTCTTTGCTCGAAAGAGAACGTTCCTATTGCTGAAGAGGAGAAGACCAAACGTCGGAGGGTCACCTTTACGGTTGAAGGGTTTGAAATAGCCTTAGACTTGGAAGACTACGTGTTGGTTTCCAACCAATACATCTTGAGGGATATGAACACTTCTTGCCTTTGGGTGAGCACTCTTCCTTTCCTTGTCCTCTTAGATGTTTTGTATGGCTCTTTAAGCTTACCTATTTTGCTCTATTGTAGACGACCCTCCTCCAGTGGGTGCTTTATAGATGCTTAATTTCTGCCAATGAGTGCCACAGATAAATTCTACACGAAGCTGAGGTGCTTCGGAGTGAACTAAGTTCAGTTAGCCAGCATTTAGAAGAATTAATAAGGATTTGAGCTGAACTTGAAGAAGCCCAGAGATCAGTCGAGGAAGCCCAATCAGAGGCATCAAGATTTTGAGCTAAGGCCACCAAACTTGAGGAGGCTCAGAAATCAGTTGATGATGCTCTGTCAGAGTTATCAAAGCTCTGAGCCAAGGCCATAAAGGAGATTGATTTCTTAAATTGTAAGACAGCTGAGGAGAAATGCCAATTTGAGAGTCGGTTTGAGTCTTATCAGAGGCAAATTGCCAACCTTATTGCCGAATTATGCCAAACATGACTTGATGCCAGCAAAGATCGAATGAATCTTGAGCACGCCTGGCAGGAGATGAATAAGTATAAGAAGGAAAGAGAAAAGGCTTAAAGGAGGGCCATGAAAGAGAAAGCTGAAATCGCTTGTCATGACGAAGAGGTGCATTTTTCTTTCACTCCTGCGCATTAGCCTATTTATTTCCTTTAACTGAAGCCAACTTGGTTGTTCATTCTGTTTGTTATTTTATTTTTTTAGCTGAAAAAGACTAAGGTCGATGCGTCGGAAAAAATAAAAGCTCTGACCAAGGATTTAGCCTCAAGCCAAAAGAAATGCTCAGAGCTTGAGTGCCAGGTAATCAATTTCGATAATCAAATCGCTTTGGCGATTAAGAGATACAAAATTTTGGGCGAGTTTACTAAAACACAACTTCAATTCTCGAAGGAGGCATATCGAATCGGGTCAGAGGATGTATGGACGAGAGTAATCCAAGAGTATCCGAACATTGATCTCTCATTTTTAGAGACTGAGAGGTATTATTTTTCATCATCGGCAGTTGAATCCTTGGTGGTGACTCCCTTATCCGTTAATGCTAGTGATGATGATGAAGATGCCCCCGACATCGACTTCATGGTTGTCTCAGAAGGAGATCCGATCAAAAATCCCCCAAAGCTTACCCAAGGAGCCGAGGCTTCTCAACCTGCGATCAGAAAGGATGAAGTCTCACATTCGATCGTTGATGGGGTTATGGCATTGGGGCTATCCCTCGAGGAAGCCAACATCCTGCCAGTTGTTGTGGAAGTAGACCAGCTAGGTTGGACCACTCTGAGCGTTGCCGAAGTTTCTCCCGGAGATGAATCCGAGCCTTAGGGATTTTATTTTTCCTATATTCTTCTCTTTTTTTGTAATTTAAAAGACTTATATATCTTGTACTATCAATCCTTTATGGATGAAATTATGTTTTTTCCTCAGCATTTCCTATTGTTTGAAATGTTGTATATTTGATAATTTTTTGCTAGATAGAGCGGGTAGATAGGCTATACCAAAGCTTAGAAAGCCCCTGGCAATCTGACTTTGCCAAAGCAAACTGATACTTTGGTTATTTTTTTTAAGGATGGAGAATTGGCTCGGTTTTACTTGAGATAGGAGGAATCGCTCGGCCTTGCTGAGGTAGGCCATCTGGCCTTGTGGAGATGAAGGACATCACTTGGCCTTGCCGAGGCTTGCTAATGGATCAGTTTTTTCCTAAGCTTTGCAGAGGCTTTTACCTCGCAATTAATACGCTTCCCTTTTGATGCGGGCTTATCTTTTTTGTACATTGAGCAATCAATTGCTCTTAGGTCACCCGCTTTTCTGTAGGTGCCTCCTCATATCTATCCATACCTCGAGGAGCCAAAAATGGTTCTTTGTATTTAAGTCGCTTGATCCAGGATTGATAGGAGATCTTTTACTTCTCTTGTGGCCTAAGGAGAGACTCTCAGTATACCCTGCAGAGTCCATTAAGATGACGACACATGGTTAATCTGTAGGTTCGAGAAATGCTCACTTTATTAGGCAAGGAGAAATTCTTCGAATTCCATCCAAGAGAGAGAGCAAATGGGTGATACATGGCCCTAATAGCATAATGTTATGGTGATCGGCGCACTTTGAATCCCGAAACCCACTCTTTATTGATGGAGGCCATCCCTACTTGAAGGCTATAAAAGGGAAAGAGTGGGATGTATCGAGCATAGTCGGAGAGCCTTTGTTATCCTGAGAGTGGAAGAAAACATGTGAGGTCTTTTCCATGTTGGAGACGGATGCTGAAGGGTTGGCCTTCTTTTGCGGGATTTAGCCTAGGTTTTATGGTTCTGATGAAGAAGTTGTTGAAAAGCAAGCCACTTCCAAGGAGTCATGGAGTATGCCCTCTCTTTAGAGCTCAAATGCAAGGAGTAAAGGAGAGGAGGAGAGAAGTTGTGGAGGTTATATGTGAAGCGCAAGGAAGGACGTGTAAGGTCATATGGGAAGCACACATGGGGGCTTTCTATTTATCTCTATCGTCTATTATGGAACCATAGAGACCATTAAAAATGCAATTTCTAATGGGCCTCGGCTTCCATAGGCTTTCTGTCAACCATGGTAGCCCTCGATCCACTTGAAGATCCATTAGGTGGCTTCCTAGGGGAAGGAAAGCCCAAGGTAAGTGTCATCGAGCCATTTCTTCTTTCCATATTTGTGCTCGGTGCCCTAAAGATCGCAATTCAACAGAGTTCTCTTTTCTGGGGTAGAAGACCTATTACAGATGCAATGCATGTAGCCAGAATCCTTAGAATTTTTCTTATATTTTCTATTCTGTATTACACTTGTAATGCCTTGCGATAGGCTATAATCTTTATAATGAATTGCCTTGAAATAAAAGAATTTTTTATTTCAGCTTCTTGTCTCTTTTTGTTCGTGTTCTTAATGTATCAGTAGCTTCAGCCCCATCTGAGGCATAAATCACGCTTAAGCATGCAAAAACTCTTTAACTTGAATAAAGCACAGGAAAAAGACTCGGACCCACTGAGACATAAGAATCCCTAATATTGTAGGGAAGGCTCAGCCCTGCCAAGACACAGGAGTATCTTGTAAGGTACTCTTTTGCCGGGGAAGAATAGTATACACCTAGTTTTTCTGAGATTTGAATGAACGTATTCGACTGAATGAAAATTCATGTTGTATCAGGAGCGCTTAGGGGCCTAGCTTCTACCAAGTATTTGAGCGATTTAGTTTAGCCCTACTGACATTCATCGGACCATGTTGAATCTTTGAGGATGGAGCGCTTGACTCATCTTGGATTATATGAAGACCTAGGCGGCCTTGCTGACATTCAATGAAAGTTTGGTCATGCCAAAGCTCTCTGGGAATTCTCACCCAGCTTATTGAAACCGAGGTGAATTGTTCGATCATGCCGAGTGATAGAGAGGATTTTACCTTGCTCCGCTGAGGTGCAGAGATCATCGGTCGAAGAAATTTTATTTGGTTCTACCAAGGTACGAAGAGATTGCTCGGTCATGCCAAGATTCAGAGACATTATATTTTACTTAGCGCTGCCAAGGTACGGAGAGATTGCTTGGCCCTATCGAGATTCAAAGATAATTGCTCGGTCTACCGAGGTTCGAAGATAGATTATATTTTACTTAGCGCTGCTAAGGTACGGAAAGATTACTCATTCCTACCAAGGTTCAAAAATAATTGCTCAGCCCTGTCGAGGTTTGGAGATAGATTATATTTTACTTAGCACTGCCAAGGTGCGGAGAGATTGCTCGGCCCTGCCAAGGTTCGGAGATAGATTATATTTTACTTGGCATTGCCAATGTACGGAGAGATTGCTCGGACCTGCCGAGATTCGGAGATGGATTATATTTTACTTGGCGCTGCCAAGGTACAGAGAGATTGCTCGGCCCTGCCAAGGTTCGAAGACAGATTATATTTTACTTGACACTGCCAAGGTGCGGAGAGATTGCTTAGTCCTATCGAGGTTCAAAGATGGATTATATTTTATTTGGTGCTGCCAAGGTATGGAGAGATTGCTTGGCCCTGTCGAGGTTCGAAGATAGTGGACTCGTGGATCATCGATTGGGAAAACCTGCCTTTTATCAAAAGCTTTTGGAAAAGTGATTGAGACAAGAATATTGTAAATTTATAAGTAAATTTTCATCATCATTGAATAGAATGAGCTTGGTATAAGTATACTTTACTAATAGTATATCCGAAGGTTGTCTGCGTTCCATATTCGGGGAATAGACTTTTCATCTAGATTTTAAAGTTTGTAAGTGCCAGGTCTAATGACCTCTATAACTTGATACGGGCCTTTCCAGTTTGGAGATAGCTTTCCTTGCTCTAATGGTTTGAAAATGGATGCCTTGCGGAGTACAAGGTCATCGGGGAGAAACACCTTTCCTTTAACTCAGGAGGAATGATATTGGGCTACTCGTTGCTGGTATGCAGCCATCCAGATACGGGCCTTTTTCTGACTTCTTCTATTAAATTGAGATTGGCCCAGAGCTGTTCGTTATTCAACTCCTCCAAATAACTCTCCACTCATGGCAAAGGTAATCCTACCTCCACATGGATGATAGTTTCAATGCCGAAGGCCATTCTGAATGAAGTTTCACCTGTGGGGATCCTCTGGGTGGTTCGGTAAGCCCACAGAATGTGATGAAGTTCATTTGCCTATCTGCCACATGCCCTGTTGAGCCAAACTTTGATTCTCTATAGCAAGGTTCGGTTTGTTACCTCTGCCTCACTATTGGCTTGAGGGTGCCCGACTGATGTGAGCCGATGGCTAATGCTATGGTCTTCACAGAACTCTCGAAACTTGAGATTATCAAATTGTCTATCATTATCAATGATGATGATGTGCGAAAGGCCAAACCAACAAATGATGGATCTTCATACGAAGTTCCTAGCCTGAGCTTCAGTTATCTAGGCGACTGCCTCGGCCTCGACCACTTGGTGAAGTAGCGATTGCTACGAAAAAGAACTTCCTCTATTCTAGAGCAAGAAAAAAAGAACCAAGGATGTGCATTCCCTACTCGGCGAAGGGCCAGACAGATAATATTGGTGTCAAGTGAGCAGAAGTGAGCCTCTAAATATTTGAGTATTATTGACATAAGTCGTAGGCTTAGACAAGATCATCGGAATCCTTCTGCATGGTCGGCCAGTAGTATCCTTGGCATAACACTTTGTGGCATAAGGCTCGGCCACCAAGATGACTACCACAGATGCCTTCATGAACCTCTCAAAGAGCATAATCAGGTTCTGACGGATGAAGGCATTTGAGTAATAGCATAGAGAAGGATCGCTTGTATAGCCAATCATTAAGTAGGATAGTGGGGTGCTTGCATCTTCAGTTTTTTTGCCTTCTTTTGGTCCGCTAGGAGAGACTCCTCTTTGAGGTACTTGATAATTGGGTTGAACCAAGATGGCTCGGCCTTAATCTGCATCACTCGATCAGCTTCGGCAATGCTAGACCTCTCAAGGACCTCTAGATGAAATTTTCGCTCAAGGTCCATTGAGTCCACGGTGATCAAGCAAGATAGAAGGTCAGCGCATGTGTTTTTGGTTCTTGGGATCTGAACAACTTCAAGTTTAGAAAATTAGAAGACAAGTCAGCATCTTTTGAAGATACCGAACCATATTTGGTTCCTGAGCTTCAAATTCTCCTCGCATATTGTTGACCCAATTATTGATTTTGATGATTAACAAAAGCCATGAGTATATTTCTTATGTTTCTAATAAATTTGATAAGTGTTTCAGGAATTAAGATTGGTTATTCATCAATATGTTACTTAGAAAGTCAGTTTCAAGTTAAATTTAAATGAAATTTATGTAAGTTTAGAACTTGGAGCCGACACCCTAAATCTTCGGAGCCGACTTCAGAGAGTATCAGAACAGTGTTGATTTTTGGCATGCTTTGGAGCCGACACCTAAATTTCTGGAGCCGACACATGAAAAGTTTGAGTCGACAGCTGCAGAGTGTGGAGCCGACTCCAGACCAGTTACAGAGAGTGATGTTTTGGGACACTGGTAGAGTTGACACCTTTAGAAAGTTGGAGCCGACTCCAGATCTCGCCGAGCCGACACTTCAAAATCTTGGAGTCGACACCTTGACGGACTGTTTATTACTATTTTTAGGATCCTGATTTGAGCCAACACCTGAAGACCTGGAGCCGACACCACATCAGAAACGGCTTTTTCAAGTTTTCAATGGATATATTTTTCTTACCTAATCTCTAACGGATATATTTTCTTTTGGTAAGGTACATCCAAGGATAACTCCAATGGCTATTTTTCACCTACTCATGGATTGAAACACCTATAAAATAGGATTGAATCGTTTGAAAAATAAGAACAAAAAAATAGCAAAACGAAAAGAAAAAAAGGAGAAATCAAAAATCCTTCTTCAAGAAATTTTCTGAGCCAAAGCCTATCTACTATTGAGAGTTAGAAGAGGAATCCAAAAGAGCCAAAAGAGCTATTTCAAAGGATTTCCCTAGTTTTGAAAAAGAAGAAGAAGAGCCCTAAATCTTCAACCGTTTCTTCACCAAAATCTCTTCAAGTGCTCTAATTCCATTCAATTCAAAAGAGAAGGAAAAGAGAAGAAAAGAAGAAAAGCTCAAGCCCTACATTGCTTCAGAAATCAGGCTTTTCTATTCCCATTTACTTACATTGCTCATTTGCTCAATTAAGGAGCTATTATTGTTGTAAACTTTTAATTGATTTGTTGTTTGTCTAATTCAATCAGGGGATTGAATTAGTTGAGGTTGTTAACCTCGGGGTAAGCTAAGTGTAGCTTACGTTGGGTTTTATGCTGGTGAGCCCGGAAAAATCGGCTGGGTTCGTTGTGACCCCGGGAAAACAATAAGTTTGAGTTGTGAGCTTGCAAAACAACTCGACTGTAATCAAGTGGATTATAGTGTGGACCCAAGTGCTGCTTGGGAGTGGACGTAGGTGTTGGATACACCGAACCACTATAAAATCCTTGTATTTGCCATGCTTTGTCTCTTTCTCTCTATCTCATTTATTTGTGCTTAGCATTTATCTATACATTGCACTCAAGCACTTTCATATCAAAGCACATAGTTTTAAAGTATTAAAATTTTAAAGAACCCAATTCATCCCCCTCCTCCTGGGTTGCCATCTGGGCCAACAATTGGTATCAGAGCTTGTGCTCATTTCGGCTTGATTACATAATCAAGAGTCAAAGATCCAAATGGCAGCTCAAGTTGGATCATCCTTTCTAGAAGGTCAATCCACTAATAGGCCACCCTTGTTAGTGGCACCAACTATTCATATTGGAAAGTAAGAATGTGGATATTCATTCAAGCTTTAGATTATGAATTTTGGAGTATCGTAATTAATGGACCTAGCACACCCACACATATAGTTGATGGTTCTATTGTTCCTAAGCCCGAAAGGGATTAGAATGATAATGATAGAAAAATGGCTCAGCTTAATGCTAAAGCCATGAATGTTTTGTATTGTTCCTTAGATGCAAACGAATTTAATCGTATTTCTACATGTAATTCCACAAAAGAAATATGGGATAGGTTAGAGGTTACCCATGAGAGTACAAATCAAGTTAAGGAAACTAAAATTAACATTCTTGTTCATAAATATGAATTATTTAGCATGAAACAAACTGAATCTATAACCTACATGTATACCAGATTTACTGATATTGTAAATGGTTTAAAGAGTCTTGGCAAGACCTATACTAACTCTGAGTTGGTTCGTAAAATTCTTAGGTCTCTTCCAAGATGATGGAAGCTAAGGTGACTGCAATCCAAGAAGCCAAGAACCTCAATGCCTTACCTTTGAAGGAGCTACTTGGATCATTGATGACCCATGAATTAACAATGAAGCAGCATATAGAGGAAGACGTCAAGAAAAAGAGAACTATTGCTCTTAAGGCTGCAGAAATTAAGGAAAGCAGCAGTGAGGATGAAGATGATGATGATGAGACAGCTCTTCTTGCTAGAAAGTTTAAGAAATTCATGCAAAGAAGGAGACCTTTCCACAAAAAGAAATCAGGAATTAAGATGGAAGGTGAAAGGAAAAAAGAGAAGGAGAAAGAAAAAGAAAAAGAACCCTTGACTTGCTATGAGTGTAAGAAGCCAGGACATTTCCGATATGAAAGTCCTCAATTGAAAAATGGGTATAAGAAGAAGAAGAAGGTATATGTTGCAACATGGAGTGATAGTGAAGAATCCTCTTCCGAGGAAGAATAAAAGGAAGTTGCAAATATTTGCTTCATGGCAAAAGAAGATGATGAGGTAAGTTCTGAAACTCAAGACTTTACATTTGAAGAATTATTTGATGCATTTAATGAATTAGTTGTTGATTTCAAAGTTTTGAAAAAGAAGAGTAAATCTTTAAAAACTGAAAATGTAAACCTTCTTAAAGAGAAAAATAAATTAGCTCTTGAAATTAAAGATGTGAAACCTGAAAAAGAAGATTTTTAAAGGAAAAGGAATCGATTTCAAATGAAAACATTAAGCTAAAGAAAGAAATGAAAAATATAAGGATATAGTTGATAGATTTACTTTAAGTTCTTCAAAATTAAACATGATTTTAGATAGTCAAAAAGCTATTTTTGGTAAGGCAGGATTAGGATATAATCCTCTTAGGAAGCAAAAATCTTTGAAAAACATTTTGGTATGTGCTGGTCAATATCCTAATATTACTTGTTTCAAATGTGGTTTAAAAGGACATAAATCATATGAATGTAATATTAAGAAAACCAACAAGAACACAATGATTATAGGAAAGAAAATATGGGTTCCGAAAGGAACAATCTTTATTGCTACTAACCATGAAGGACCCAAGAAAGCTTGGGTACCTAAATAAAAGGTTTGATTGTCTTGCATGAGTATCTTGCGGCCAAAAGATCAAAACGAAAGTGGTATCTTGATAGCGGCTGCTCAAGGCACATGACGGGTGACAAGGAGCAATTCATCATCCTTGAAGATAAAAGAGGAGGAGTTATTACATTTGGAGATAATGGTAAAGGTCAAATTATGGGCCTTGGTAAAATTCAAATAACTCTATCCACTTTTATTGAGAATGTTTTATATGTTGATGGTTTAAAGCATAATTTGATTAGCATTAGCCAATTGTGTGATAAAGGTTTCAAAGTTTCATTTGAAGCTTCCATTTGCACTGTTTCTAATCCCGTAGATAATAGCATTATATTTGTTGGTAATAAAAATGGCAATGTATACTTAATTGATTTAGACAATCTATCTACTAGTAATCATTGCCTAGTTGTTGATAATGCTAATGTGAATGAGATTGGATGGCTATGGCATCGTAGATTAGGTCATGCAGGCACACACCTAATTTCAAAATTAATTAGAATGTATTTAGTTAAAGGACTTCCAAAACTAGATTTTGAAAATAATAGAATTTGTGATGCATGTCGATTTGAAAATAAACTAGAAACTCTTTCAAATCTAAAAATATTATTTTCACTTCTAGGTCACTAGATCTACTTTACATGGATCTTTTTGGACCTACTAGAACCACTAGTCTAGAAGGAAAGAAATACGGTCTTGTGATAGTAGATAATTATTCTAGATTCACTTGGGTATTATTTTTAGCTCATAAGGATGAGACTTTCCCTATATTCATGAAATTCTTTAAGAAAGTCACTAATAAGAAAAACAACACCATAGTGTCTCTTAGAAGTGATCATAGAACAGAATTTAAAAATCAATTATTTAAAAAATTTTGCACTAAACATGGCATTCATCATAATTTTTCTGCACCTAGAACACCACAACAAAATGGAATCGTAGAAAGAAAAAATAGAACATTAGAAGATATGGCCCGTACCATGCTATATGAAAGCCAACTCCCAAAGTACTTCTGGGCGGAAGCCATAAATACGGCATGTTGCATCCTTAATAGAGCTTTAATTAGGCCAATCCTTAAGAAAACTCTGTATGAACTATGGCATGATAGGAAACCTAATATTAGTTATTTTTATGCATTTGATTGTAAATGTTTCATGCATAATAATGGTAAGGATAACTTAAAAAAATTTGATGCAAAATCTGATGAAGGCATATTCTTAGGATATTCAACAACTAGATAAGCCTACAGAGTATTTAACCAGAGGAACTTAATTGTAGAAGAATCTATTCATATAGTTTTTGATGAGTCGTTAGCATCAAGTTCAGAAAAGATTGATGATGAGGAAGATACAAATTTGCTAGAGAGAAATATTAAAAAATTAAATATAGATGTATCTTCGGATCATGAACAAGAAGCTAAGGATGATGATTCACCTAGAGTTGATGTTATTGATACTAATCATGATGAGGTAGATCTTTCTAGAGATTGAAGATATGCCTATGGACATCCAAAGGAATTGATTATAGGTGATCCATCTCAAGGTGTAAGAACTAGATCACCTATGAGAAATATCAATAATCATCTTTCATTTGTATCTCAAATTGAACCTAAAACTATTGAAGAAGCTGAAAAAGATAGTAACTAGATGCTAGCTATGCAAGAAAAATTAAATCAATTTACTAGGAATAATGTATGGTCCTTAGTTGATAGACCTAAAGGTCACTCAGTTATAGGATCTAAATAGGTATTTAAAAATAAATTAGATGAAAATGGCATAGTAATTAGAAATAAAGCTAGATTAGTTACAAAAGGATATAATCAAGAAGAATGAATTGATTTTGATGAAACCTTTGCACCTGTAGCTAGATTAGAAGCAATTAGACTATTACTTGCATTTGCATGTCATATGAATATTAATTTATTTCAAATGGATGTTAAAAGTACATTTTTAAATGGTTTTATAAATAAGAAAGTTTATGTAGAACAACCCCTAGGTTTTGAAGATCATGAATTTTCAAATCATGTTTTAAAATTACACAAAGCACTTTATGGTTTAAAACAAGCACCTAGAGCTTGGTATGATAGATTAAGCAAATTTCTAATTGAAAATGATTTTTCTAGAGGAAATGTTGATAAAACCTTATTTTTGAAAAGAAAAGATAAAGATTTATTGGTAGTACGAATCTATGTAGATGATATTGTATTCGGTGCTACTAACAATCTTTTGTGTCAAGAATTTGCTAAGCTAATGCAGGGTGAATTCGAGATGAGTATGATAGGAGAACTCAACTTCTTCCTAGGACTACAAATCAAACAAGAGAGAGGGGATTTTCATCAACCAAACAAAGTACATAAAGGAAATTCTCAAAAAATTTGGAATGGAATTAATCAAATCTCTCGGAACACCAATGAGTCCTTCATGCAAATTGGATAAAGATGAAGATGGTAAGCCTGTTGATCAAAAGCATTATAGAGGTATAATCGGATCTCTACTTTACTTAACTGCAAGTAGACCTGATATCATGTTTATTGTTTGCCTATGTGCTAGATATCAATCTGAACCTAAAGAATCTCATTTAATTATTGTAAAAAGAATACTAAGATATCTAAGTGGAACTAAAAATGTAAGATTATGGTATTCTAGAGACTCAATACTGAATTTAATTGCATACTCTAATTCTGACTATACTGGATGTAAACTAGATAGAAAAAGCACAAGTGGTGCATATCAATTTTTAGGAAGTAACTTAATCTCATAGTTTAGCAAAAAGCAAAATTCAGTTGCATTATCTACTGCTGAAGCAGAATATGTTGCAGCTGGAAGTTGCTGTGCTCAAATCCTTTGGATTAAGCAACAACTTGAAGATTATGGCATAACACTTGATAAAACTCCTATTAGATATGATAACACTAGTGCAATCAATTTAACTAAAAATCCTATACAACATTCAAGAACTAAACATATTGAAATTAGATATCACTTTATTAAAGAACATGTAGCTAATGGTGACATTTGTCTTGATTATGTTTGCACTGATGAACAATTAGCTGACATATTTACAAAACCCCTTAGTGAAGAAAGATTTTGCTATCTTAGAGGTGAATTAGGAATTTGTAATCCTTTAGAATAGTCTAAATCTCCAAGGATCAATTATCTAGATTTCAATCACTTTTCTTAAAAAATTTCTCATGATTCTAAGGGAAATTTATCTAGAAACATGAATCCCTTGATCTATTCAAATTTTGATAACCTTTTTGACAAGTTTTGGATCATTTGAAACTTTCAATTTTTCACTGAAACTTTCTTGGAGTCGACACCACAGTTGGTGGAGTCGACACCTGTTTGTGTTGCTCTGTCTATGTTTCTGGGAGCCGACACCTGGCTTTGCGGAGCCGACTCCATTTCGAGTGCTGACTGTTTTAGCGAGTTAGAGTCGACACCTCGCTTTGCGGGAGTCGACACCTGGTGGACCCAATTCGACTATTTTAGGGCAGAGTCAACACATCTCGTTTTCTAAAATCCTCAAATCATCTCCAAATCCTTTCCCACTTCACTCAAACCTCCGAATCCTTCAAATCTATCATCCCCTTGCTTCCAATGGCACCAAAGTGTCGTGGATCATCCTTTGGAGCGCCCATTACAACCGGAAGAAGGACTGCGAGGTGTCCGGCTCGCCAACCATCGCCCAGTTCGTCCTTAACCTCCTCTTCCTCAACCCAAAGTGTGAATCCCTTCACTTCATCCTCTCAAGTTGATTTATTAGCAGGAAAGATCATTACAACTGGTAGAAAAGTGAATTTCAACTTTTTTGATTCTGAGGGTTTTTCATTAAGAAGACAATTAAAGGAAATGGGTTGGAAACGTATGTGCTCATTGGATATCCCAACCTACCCTAGTCTAGTAAAGGAATTTTACAATAATTTACCCTAGTCTACCGAAATTTTAGAAAATTTATTGAAAATCCCTGCTATTGGTTTGATAGCGAGTGCACACAGTGAGAGAGGTGTAGCACTTTCGAGATTACTTGGCAGAGAGATGATTGATTTTGAGGAAGTGAGTGCTAATCAGCTACCCCTAGAGCTTAGATTGCTTCACAACATTTGTAGCCATATCTTATTTCCTAAAATTGGATGTTTTGAGTATGTCTCAGAGCAAGACATTGTAGTTATGGATAGTGTGATCATGGGACAACCTCTTAATCTACCAAGAATGATTATTGGATACATGGCAGAGGCTGGCAGCAGAAAGAGAGCTACACTTCCTTATGGCATGGTTTTGACAAGAGTATTTCGAAGCCAAAGAGTTAGCATTCTGAAAATGAGCCCCTAAAGAGACTTCGGCACACTGACTATTACAGTTTTGCTACTTTGCACCGGATGGGTTTTAAGAAAGTAAATGGTATTTAGTTAAGGAAAGGACAGGATGAGTTGAGAGCTACTAGAGTTGACTCTGTGGTCCATGGACCTTTCGAGGTAGGACCCTCAGATAGGCATCACTCACCTACACTGAGTTGTTTAGTACCCCCGGAGGCACCCCCGGCGACTCCAGCTCCTGCACCTATAGTTGTACCTGATTCTGCACCCTCTTCTTACAGTTCTTCTGGTTTTTATGATATCCAATTAGAGCAGCTTAAAAGTCTTTTGGCTAGTCATGAAGATAGGATAAAAGCTGAGATTGAAGCTAAATTTTTGAATATAAAGGAGATCCTCTACTCTATAGAAGACAAGGTTACAAGATTTGGTTCGTCTTTTGAAACTTCTTCAGAGGCTTTGAAGTCAGACTTAAAGCTTATTTTTGAAAAGATCAAAGATATAGAAGGAGACTCAGATATTTATTCAAAATGCAATGCGGAGCTTCAAGACAAAATTGTTACTGCATCTGCTTTCATTGATGACAGATTAAAAGACTTCATGAATGTTCAAAAGGAAGGAATGGGAAAGATTTTAGAAGAATTGCAAAGACTTCTTAGATTTGATCTTTAGAATTTAATGTTTTGATGTAATTAGAAGTTGATGTTTAGTTGAATATGTTTTGATGTTTTAATTGAAATAACATTTTGTTGTAGTTCAATTATCATGTAATGTTTTGATACTTTTAATGAATATTTACTATCTTTGAATCTTAATATTAAGTAACTTGAATTGAATGTTGATTCACTTAATGTTTAATGCATTGATTTTAATCTATATTATTTACATCTTTCTAACCTTTTTGTTGATTACAAAAAAGGGGGAGAAGTAAATGATAGTTGTATATGCACAAAAGGGATATATATATATATACATTGAATGAATTTAATTAATTGGTATCAAGCATTAAATGAACTTAATTGAATGAATGTCATTAATCAATTGGTATCAAGCATTGAATGAGCTTGATTGTAGCTTAATTGTATGAATTACAATGATAAAATGAAAAGATGTTAATTTCAGTATCATAG
Organism: Calamus simplicifolius; assembly: GCA_900491605.1. Classification (NCBI taxonomy): domain Eukaryota; kingdom Viridiplantae; phylum Streptophyta; class Magnoliopsida; order Arecales; family Arecaceae; genus Calamus; species Calamus simplicifolius. Next base: position 184,939 of record UESW01004435.1, on the reverse strand, counting down.
GGGGAGCTACCTCATTCAAGGGGAGCTTAACTATGAGAACTCTTCTCTATTTTGAAACTCTCACTAATTAATCATGCATATACTCAATGTTTTTTTCATCATCAAAAAGGGAGAGATTGTTGACCCAATTATTGATTTTGATGATTAACAAAAGCCATGAGTATATTTCTTATGTTTCTAATAAATTTGATAAGTGTTTCAGAAATTAAGATTGGTTATTCATCAATATGTTACTTAGAAAGTCAGTTTCAAGTTAAATTTAAATGGAATTTATGTAAGTTCAGAACTTGGAGCCGACACCCTAAATCTTCGGAGCCGACTCCAGAGAGTATCATAACAGTGTTGATTTTCGGCATGCTTCGAGCCGACACATGAAAAGTTGGAGTCGACACATGCAGAGTGTGGAGCCGACTCCAGACCAGTTACAGAGAGTGATGTTTTGGGACACTGGTTGGAGCCGACACCTTCAGAAAAGTTGGAGCCAACTCCAGATCTCACCGAGCCGACACATCAAAATCTTGGAGCCGACACCTTGACGGATTGTTTATTACTATTTTTAGGATCCTGATTTGGAGCCGACACCTGAAGACCTGAAGCCGACACCTCTACGTCAGAAATGGATTTTTTAAGTTTTTAACAGATATATTTTTCTTACCTAATCTCTAACGGATATATTTTCTTTTGGTAAGGTACATCCAAGGACAACTCCAACGGCTATTTTTCACCTACTCATGGATTGAAACACCTATAAAATAGGATTGAATCATTTGAAAAATAAGAACAGAAAAATAGTGAAACGAAAAGAAAAAAAGGAGAAATCAAAAATCCTTCTTCAAAAAATTTTCTGAGCCAAAGCCTATCCACTATTGAGAGTTAAAAGAGGAATCCAAAAGAGCCAAAAGAGCTATTTCAAAGGATTTCCCTAGTTTTGAAGAAGAAGGAGAAGAGCCCTAAATCTTCAACCGTTTATTCGCCAAAATCTCTTCAAGTTCTCTAATTCCATTCAATTCAAAAGAGAAGAAAAGAAGAAAAGCTCAAGCCCTACATTGCTTCAGAAATCAGGCTTTTCTATTCCTATTTACTTACATTGCTCATTTGCTTAATTAAGGAGCTATTGTTGTTGTAAACTTTTAATTGATTTGTTATTTGTCTAATTCAATCAGGGGATTAAATTAGTTGAGGTTGTTAACCTCGGGGTAAGCTAAGTGTAGCTTACGTTGGGTTTCATGCTGGTGAGCTCGGAAAAACCAGCTGGGTTTGTTGTGACCCCAGGAAAACAACAAGTTTGAGTTGTGAGCTTGCAAAATAACTCGACTGTAATCATGTGGATTATAGTGTGGACCTAAGTGCTGCTTGAGAGTGGACATAAGTGTTGGATACACCGAACCACTATAAAATCCTTGTGTTTGTCGTGCTTTGTTTCTCTCTCTCTATCTCATTTATTTGTGCTTAGCATCTATCTATACATTGCACTCAAGCACTTTCATATCAAAGCATATAGTTTTAAAGTGTTAAAATTTTAAAGAACCCAATTCACCCCCTTTTTTGGGTTGCCATCTAGGCCAACACATATGATCAGCAACCAGCTGAGAGTCGATGTATGCGTTCAACCTCTTCACTTTTAAGTCACGGATGATCCAGAGTCTGGCAAGTAGAGCTTCATACTCTACTTCATTATTAGAGACTAGGAAGGAAAAACGGATGCTATACTTGAATATCGTACCTTTCGAACTAGTGAGAACTAATCCGATGCTAGAACCATTCAGGCTGGAGGATCTATCGGCATGAAGCAGCCATAAAGCTTCAAATTTTGGTTGCTCAAAAATATCTAGAGTTGAACCATCCTCAGGTATGGTACACTTAAGGAGAAAATCTTTTAGAATTTGTGCCTTGATGGCTAGACGAGGCTGATACTGAATATCATGTTCACTTAGCTCAATGGCCCATTTAGTCATCCTTCCCGACACTTCCAGGCGGTGAATGATTGATTTGATAGGTTGGTCGGTTAAAACCACCATAGCATGTGCCTAAAAGTAAGACCATAACTTTTGGACTGATATTATCAAAGCCAACATCATCTTTTCAATCCGAGTGTACTTTATCTCAGCATCCCAGAGTAACTTGCTAACATAATAAATTGACTTTTGAATTTTATTTTTTTCTCGGATTAGCATAGACCCGATGATACTTTCTGAAACCGCCAAATATCAATATAGAGTCTCTCCGAGCCTCAGGCTACTGAGAAGAGATGGTGAGCCAAGATATTTTTTGAGATCCTCGAAGAATTTTGTTAATCAGGAGTCCATTGAAAATTCTTGGCCGACCGAAGTACCTTGAAGAAGGGCAAACATTTCTCAGCTGACCGGGCAACGAAGCGATTAAGGGCCACCATCCTTCCGGTAAGATGCTGCACCTCTTTAACCTGAAGGCGTCATCTGCTGAAGAGCTTGAATTTTCTGAGGATTTGCTTCGATGCCTCGCTGGGAGACCATGAAGCCTATGAACTTCTCAGAGTTGACTCCAAAGGCACACTTGTTTGGATTTAACCTCATCTGATATTTTCTGAGTGTCGCGAAGCTCTTTGTAAGATCACCAATGTGCTGGAATGCTTCCTTGGTTTTAACCAGCATATCATCGACTTATACTTCCATGTTCCGACCAATATGTTCCTTAAAAAACTTGTTAACCAGCCTTTGGTAGGTTGTTCCTGCATTCTTCAAATCAAAATACATGACTCGGTAGCAATAAATGCCTCAGTCAGTGATGAAAGCAATCTTTTCCTTATCCTTGGGTGCCATCCAAATTTGATTATAGCCCGAATAAGTATCCATGAAGGTCAGTATCTGGTGGCCTAAGGTAGCTTCCATAAGCTGATCAATCTGAGGTAGAGAAAAATTGTCCTTCGGGCAGGCCTTGTTGAGGTCTATGAAGGCAATGCAGATTCTTCATTTGCCATTCAACTTCTTCACCATGACAACATTTGCCAACCAATTGGGATAATTTACTTCCCGAATGAAGTTAGCTTTGATGAGTTTATCAACTTTTTCTTCGATGGCCTTCTGACGCTCAGAGGCAAAGCTTCTTTTCTTCTGCTTGATTGGCTAGAATGTCTCATCCATTTTAAGGCGATGGACAAGAATATCTGGGCTGATCCCTGGCATATCTAAAGCAGACCAAGTGAAGACGTCAGTGTTTCTTTGGAGGAACTCGATTAAATCTTACCAAGGCTCCCCCTTCAATTGTAATCCGACCCTTATGGTTCAGTCTGGCCAAGCCTCATCAAGTGGTACCTTTTCAAGTTCCTCGGCTGGCTCTCCTCATTGCTTGGCAAAGTCCTTCCGAGCATTTATCCCATCGACCTTGGGTCTTCTGGACAGAAGATCGGCAATAAAGCAGTATCGAGCCACATATTGGTTTTCCTAAACTATTCTCACTCCCCACTATGTAGAAAACTTCATGGCGAGATAAGAAATGGATATAACAGCCTTAAGAGACATCTGTCCGAGCCTATCAAGGATTACATTATAGGGTGACCAAAGCTTGATTATCAAAAAATTTGTATGAATGATTGCTACACTAGGCCAAGTGATGGCTTGGACCACCAACGTGATGACTCCTTAGGGAGTAATAGCATCGCCGGTGAACCCTACCAAATAGAGTCTATGGTTCAGAGATCATCCATTTGTAGCTTCATATTTACAAAAGCATCAAAATATAAAACATTAATGAAGCTTCCACTATCAATCAAAATATGATGTACATCATAATTGTTCATATTAAGAGATACAACTAAAGCATCATTATGTGGATATTGTATCCCCTGGAGATCTTTATCTGAGAAAGAGAGTTCCTCAGACCGACTCCTCTTTGGAGGGTTTTTCTCTTCACCTAGCTGAGCTAGGGAGGATCCGATCGTAGAAATCATACTGACATTGCCAACAACTGGTGGGTTCGGTGAAGGTAGTTGGCACAGCTCGGGTTGATAGTCTCCTTCATTGTTTGGCTCATGTGCCCTTTTTAATCGATCCAACCTCCCTCGATGGATAAGCTACTCGATTTCGTTTCGAAGCTACCAGCACTCCTCTATGTCATGCCCATAATCTCGATGAAATTGATAGTATTTTGTCATATCCCTCCGAGCCATATTTCCTTGGAGGGGTGGCGGCCGAGGGATATGACGCTCGATCTTCATCAAAATCTGCGTCCCTGGTGCAGTGAGTGGAGTATACTGATTGAACCTTCATACTGGGCTTCGAGTGTGATCTCTAAGCGGCGAAAGAGAAGCTCTTTGGTGGTGAGGTAGGCTTGCATGGCGAGAGGATCGATTTTTCTCCGAGCCTTTAATCTCCTTCTTTTTGGAATGCTCGGCTCAGACTGACCTTTGTAATTCCTCGACCCTGGCATATTTATCGTTAGAGCCATCATATCGAGAGATCTTCAGATAGTTGACCTCCAAGGCTAAGTAGAAGTCGCCCTCCTTTGACACCCCTTTCGCTAGGGCAGACATGGCCACTTCATGGTTGAGGTGGTCTACCTCCAGTATGGCTATGTTGAAGCGGCCAAGATAACTTCTTAGGGACTCCCTCCTTCGTTGCTTGACCTCAGAGAGGAGTCAAACCTTTTTTGATAGCGGTGACTACTGACGAACTGGCTGATGAATAGACAGCTTAATTCATTAAAAGAACTAATGGAACCTAACTTCAAACTGTTAAACCAAGTTTTAGCATATTCTCTGAGAGTGGAAGGGAAGGCTCAGACAGGATCACATCTGACATTTCGTAAAACATCATGATGGATCGAAAGCTACTCAGGTGATCATCAGGTTCGGTGGATCCATGATATGGCTTAATGGTGGGGAGCTTAACATTAAAAGGGATCATCTCCTGCATGATCTCCTTGGTGAAGGGGATGCCCTACTCCGCCTTCAATTGGAGAGGAGAAACCTGCCTGGCAGCATCTAGCTCTTGGCGCCACTCTTGACGCATCTCATGAAGCTATCGCTAGACCTCCTCATCGCGGGTGGTAGGAAAGATGGGCCGAGGAGACCGTGGTTGCGGCGTCGAGTCATGGCGGGAGTACACTAGAGAGAGAGATCGAGCTTATTGAGATCTAGGCGGGCTCTTCCCTCTTGCCCTCTGCGATGCTAGTTTAGGCCCTTTTTGGTTGGGCTACTGAAGACGGCTTGTGATTTCGAGTGGACTAAAAGAAGAAATCATCGGTGAAATAGGGGAAACAGCTCCGTCGGGAAGTTATAGAGCTGGTGCAGTTGGAAGAGGAAAGTTATAGAGCTTGGACCTGCTGAACCAGTATGGCGAACTAGTCCTGAGTGACTAGGTGAGCTGGCGGTGGAGGAATCTCAGTCGATAGTGGTTGCGGGGGTGCAACATTATTTGCGAGATCAGGCCTTTAGGATGCAGCCTGATCTGAAGCACTTGATGTTGCTCTTCTTCGGTTGGCCATTGAGGGATTGTTCTTCTTGTCAAGAACCTTGTCTCCTTAATAGTTTAGTGGGACTTGAGGCCCTTCCTCTAGCGCCAATCTGTTGCTATTGAATCCTGTTCTCCGGCTTGGGTGCAGCCTGTGTCTGAATTCGGGTTGCAATTTTCCATCCGAGTAAACCTACAAGACAGTCCTTACATGGAAAGCGTTGGGGGTGGCCCCTATGGAAGACCCTCTGATGTCCAAGTCAGTGAAGATTCACAGCAAACAGATGTGAGAAGAAGGCTCCTGCGGAAGAGTCCCTTAAGAATGATCTCTCGAGAGACGAAAACTCTGCTTGAGCTTTCTTCGTTTTTAAGTGAGCGTACTTAAGAAAGCCTTAGGACAAGGTATTTATAGGCTGCTGGAATATTGACGGGCTATTACCTGACTTCTCGAGCGTATCTTAGGAAGTTAAAAATTAACATGATTTGAATCTGATTTGAATCAAATTAGTTACGAAGCCGGTAGGATTCGAATCCTGTTTGTTATGAGGATCAATAGCAAAGGAAGCTGATTGATGCTTCAAGATTCGGTTATTTGGTTATTTATGGGCAATAGGCTATATTTGGCTTTATTTCCTTTTTGGAGGTGCTGAAAGCCGATGTGATTGGAATTCCGTCAGATAATCAAAGATTTAAATTTCTGTTGATCATGGTCGGAGGATCATATTCAGCTCTTAATTCCCATTTCAGGAAGATTGTTCTTGGTGCTACCGAGGTATGGAGATGACTCGGTCCTGCCGAGGTGTGAAGATGGCTCGGTCCTACTGAGGTATTGAAATGACTCGGTCATGCCGAGGTATGAAAATGGTTCAGTCTTGCTGAGGCATGGCAATTTATCTTTTTTCAAACTTGACATTTGGCAAGCAGAAATCAAAAATGATCCTAACCTTTTTGTCATACGCACGGATATTAATGCAATGATATCGCATCAATTGCCAACTTATTGGCAATAAAAAAAACATAAGTAATTGACCAGGAAGAGTGTTGATTTTATATGCCATTACTTAGCTTGGTTGAGCATTCTTACCAAATAATATAATAAATGTGTCTACTATGATTTATTATCTCTAAACTGCCTGCAAATTAGTTGTGCAGTCTGAAGGCTCGTTGCTCATGCATCAAGTAGACATATAAACACAATTTAAATGGCACAATACATTACCCATTTGGTGACCACCTGGCACATAGGCAAGAGGTCTCCAGAATACCTGATTTCGGTTTGTTGGCAGTCTAGTGATGATAGATGACATTTAATAGCGTGGGTGTTTGTTTGCAAACTCCTGCCTTCCAATTTCATGAGACAGGATTTGGCTTCAAATCTGCTCAACTGATTTAGTGATAATAGATGACAACCTTTTATAAACCCATGAAGCTCCACCTATCATGCAGATCAAAACGTCCATTATAACAAGCAAACCATAATACAAAAAAAGGAAATCTAGTTGGTCTTACTTGGTACTTCTTAGATTTGTAGATAACGAGAAATCCTTCAAACATGCTGGTGGTGAGCAAATCCTTCACGTTGGAGAAGTGGATGCTGCTCGGAGCCAGCGCCTCCTTCGCATCATTAATGGTGGAACAGAGTTTTCTTATATACTTTCTAGTAATGAGAAACTCGCTGTCTTCATCATCTTGAGATCATAGTTTTTTTTTTTTTTTTGAGGTTTTGATGTTTAAACTAATGGGAATGCAGAGTCTTAGTGTTAGAGTTCTTAAAGTTTTATTCTTGAGAAACATAACTCATAGAGATATGGAAAGAGACTAGAGTCTCGCCTTATCAAAGTTATTCGCCAAAGCATCTGCTGATGGAGTCAACTTTTACGCCGCCGTGCAATGTCCTTGTTTGGATTGGCTCTCGTGTTGCCTTTAAAAACTTCCTCTTTTCCTTTTTTTTTTTTTTTTTTAAGATGTTTTAGAAGCAGGCCCTACCCTTTTTTTTTTTCTCACCTCCCTCGAAAATTGAATATTTATTATCCTTCTCCCTCTGTTCCCTCCTTTTCCCTTCCCTTCCCTCCCCTCTCCCCCATCCAAACAACCTTTAGGAAAGTTGGTGTGTGTATATAGAGAGGGAGAAAAAGGAATGTATTTAATTATATTCAAATGTATTATATAAGTTTAGATTTAGTTACATCTCCTATCCTTAGATCCATATAGTTTAAAAATCCCAAATATAAAAAAAGCTAAATATTCAATCATCTTCCTATCATTAGATCTATATGCTTGGATTTGAAAGCCATCGCCAACTTTGTTACCTTTTTTATCTTTAGAATTCATAAACTGTCCGAATCTAAGGATGGAGGAGGTGATGGTATTTAGATTTATCTACACTCAAATGTAGCTAAGTTTATCTTTTTCTCTTTATGCATATAAATAGACTTGGTCACATTTGAATATAGCCAAAGTCTACACTCGGTCACTTTTTTCATCTTTAAATCCATATAGTTTATGAATCTTAAAGATGAAAAGATGAATATTATAAGGTAAATTATGTGAATCCAAGGATGAGGAAGATGATCGGATCTTAGATATGCCAAGTCTAACTATATATATATATATATATATATATATATATATATATATATATAGGAATATTATACAAAAAAAAAGATAAATTATATTCTTAAGTCATTATTTATCTATCAAATTGAAAAAAAAAATATCCATTTTGAAAGATGGCTAAGTTGGTTTCTCATAAATTAGATAAAATATGTATATATTCTGAAATCATGGTTCTTCCTTCCATTATTATTTCTCAATTCTTTTTTTTTCTCCCTCAATCACTAGTGATAAGGTGATTACTTGCTTTTTTTATTCCTTAAGTAATGAAATATTTACTCCTTAAAAAAAGCAAATCAAAAAATTTCTTTATATAACAAATTTGATAAACACAATAGTTTTTAAAGCAATGCAACATTTTCAAAAAAATTTATGATTGAAATAAAAGTGTCTTCTTATAATATAATTGCTATTTTATAAAGAGATATGATACTACTATTTAAATATTAAATATTAACTATAAAAAATTATTTTTATTAAAAATAAAACTTATGTATGATTAATGTATATATCAAAATTATGATCGAAAATGTATTTTGATAAGAAGGAATTGAGCTTCAACCACAAAGAAATATTATATAGTTAATATAATTAATATGTAAAGTAGGTCCCCAACAGTATAAATAGTATTACGAAAAAAATGAATAGATCTTAGCAATTTATCCAGAAATTATATAAAAGAATATAGATAATGAATATCATGGTCACTTTCAATATACAAAAAAACTTGGATAACTTATTTTCACGCCTAAGTGTTATTGGAACAATATTTATCTTTAAAAATATAGATCCCCGAATAACTTTGCTATTTCCTAAAAAATAAATTTTAAATGATTACTTTTTAGTAGTTATGCAAGATAACTATTGGCCCTATCTTTTAAACTGGCTGTAATTCCAAAATGTCTGACTAATTTCAAGCCAACACAATGTAAGTTATATGCTTGTTGCCCAATCAATTTTGTTTTGGATTGATTCCAGTTCATACTTAAGCCCACCATTCACAGCAAGAAAAAGTTTTTGTACACCGCCTTCGGTGCAGCAAGTCCTACGTGGGCTGCACCATCCTCCCTTATTGGTCCATGTGGATCCAACGTATCCTGGCGCTGCAGGACAAAAGAGCTAGAATACGATGTAACATTTTGATCATGACGTCCATTAAAAGCCATTCAGCCTAATTTTGAAATTGATATGCAGACAAAAATGCCCTTTCTCTGTAGCATACTTCTACCCGCCAGTTTGCTTACATAAGGTGAAGAACATTTTTGCCCTCCAAAAGTTTTCTTATAAAAGGACAACTGGGCTTGTCTTCTTGATCTTCTTCTTACCAAGAGGAAATCGTCTGAAAAAAGCTTGATGACACCCTAGCTTTACCATGAAGACATCAAAGTTATCAACTTACGACACCCATGGCCTAACAACGGACGCTGGAGAAAAGCCTCGTGACATCGCAGGAGAAAATCGGTCGAAAATCAGTGACGACACCCGAGCTTAACTATTACGATATCCTAGTTACAAACCTAAGACACCCATTCACACGGGATATGCTTTACGACATCTCAGGATGAAGTCGATTGAAACAAAGCTACAACACCCTAGCTTTACCATGAAGACACCATCGTTACAAACTTACGACATCCGTGGCTTTACAACGGACACTGGTGAAAAGCCTCGCAACATCGACGACACCCCAGATGAAATATAACGACATCTTAGTTACAAACCTAAGACACTCATTTACGCTTAGGGGATATGCGTTACGACATCTCAGAAGAAAATCGATTGAAATAAATCTATGACACCCTAGCTTTACCATTATGACATCGTCATTACAAACTTACGACACATGTGGCCTTACAACGGATGCTGAAGAAAAGCCTCGCGACATCGATGACACCCCAACTGAAATATTGCGATACCCTAGTTACAAACCTAAGACATCTGTTCATGATTAAAGGATATGCATTACGACATCCCAAAAGAAAATTGGCCAAAACAAAGCTACGACACCCCAGCTTTACCATTAAGATACCGTCATTATGAACTTATGACACCCGTGGCCTTACAACGAACACCGAAGAATAACCTCGCGATATCGATGACACCTCAGCTGAAATATTATGACACCCTAGTTACAAACCTCAGACACCCATTTATGCTTAGGGGATATGCATTATGACATCCTAGAAGAAAATTAGCCAAAACAAAGTTATGACACCCCAGCATTACCAATATGACACCGTCGTTACAAACTTACGATACCCGTGGCCTTACAACGGATGCTAAAAAAGCCTCGCGATATCGACGACATTCCAGCTAAAATATTTTTACACCCTAGTTACAAACCTAAGACACCCATTCACGCTTAGGGGATATGCGTTATGACATTTAGAAGAAAATCGGCCGAAACAAAGCTACAACATCCCAGCTTTACCATTAAGATGTCGTTGTTACGAACTTACGACACCCGTGACCTTACAACGAACGCTGGAGAAAAGCCTCACGACATCAATGACACCCCAGTTAAAATATTACGACATCCTAGTTACAAACTTAAGATGTCTTAGGGTATATTCTTTATAACATCCTAGAAAAAAATCGATCAAAACAAAATACAACACTCTAGCTTTATCATTAAGACACCGTAGTTACGAACTTACAACACCCGTGACCTTACAACGGACGTTGGAGAAAAGCCTTGTGAAATCAATGGCATCCCAACTAAAATATTACGACATCCTAGTTACAAGTGTTAATGCTTAGGGGATATGCGTTATGATATTTTAGGAGTAAATCGATCGAAACAAAGCTACGATACCCTAGCTTTACCATTATGACATCGTGGTTACGAACATACGATACCCGTGGCCTTGCGACATCCCAGAAGAAAATCGATTGAAAAAACTCCTACGACACCCCAGTTTTACTTTTATGACACCCTTAGTATAAAATTATGACATCACCGTAATAAATTTGAAATATGCAAAAAATTATTATGTCACCCTAGTTGTAAACCGACGATACAAATAGCTATGCCATCCGTTTGAAAATATGGGCCTTATGTGGCCGCAGGGTATGGGACACGCAAGGGTATGGTTGCGGATTCGTGATATGATCGCGCCACTTCTTCCATCTTTTCACACAAAAGTCACGTTGGTATCCTTTCATCTTCCTCTAAAGGTGGTATATATAACTTTTAAACCTTAGATTTAACTTTATGATGTTTCTCTTCTCTTTCGTGGTCGAGTAGCCACTGGCATCCCAGATCTTGTCCACTATTTTTTCTTTTGCATCAATGATGAAGAGTGGTTTCATGGTTCGATGAAGACCGCGAACACAGCGAACACAAAAGTAGTGCAAGAAGAAAATGGTGGAAGCAAGCAAAGAAATGATTCTTTATTCAAATAAGGATGAGGCTCCTTTAAGTGTTGTCCCATATGAAGCTACTGAATCAGAAAGAGGTAAACATCACGATGACTCCTTGATTCAGATATTATGATACCCTTTTTCAAAATATCACAACACCCTGCACATGACTCCCTAGTTTAGATATTATGGCACCCTGCACAAATTTTTTTTTCTTAATCAGACAAATTTCTTTATCCTGTCTATTTCAGGTGACTTGGGAATTATTCCAGTCCCTACAGTGAAGGCTTCCCAGTTGTTTAATATTGACCCAATTATTGATTTTGATGATTAATAAAGGAATTGAGTATATTTATTTGATTACTAATGGATTTCACAAGTGTTTCAATGCTTAAAAATATTTGATCGATTTAAAGGTATTAAGAAATGAGTTTTGAATCAATTGCAAATCATAAGTTTCAAAGTTTCAGAACATGAAGTCGACACCTAGAATTCCTGGAGCCGACCCCATGGCCAGTCAAATATTCTTTTGATTTTTGATACGGTTCAGAGTCGACACCTAGAGTTTCGGAGTCAACACTTACAGTGTCTGGAGCCGACTCCGATGCAGGGATAGAACGCTTATTTTTTGAGCATCTTATAGCCGACACACATAGTATTCTGGAGCCAACACCTGACGATGGCGAGCCGACACCTAACTTTTTCGGAGTCAACTCCTCGACGAACTCAGAACTTTCTATTTTTGGATAAACGACTTGGAGCCGACACCTGAAAAGTTGGAGCCGACTCTAACCTGTCTGGAACGAAAATTTAAAATGCCAGATCAGCTCTAACGGTAATATTTCCTTTTACCTAACTTCTAACGGATATATTTTGTTTCCAAGTACATTCCAACGGCTAGTTTTCTTCCAAAAATGGATTAAAAAAATCTATAAAAAGGGAGAACGCCCGTTTGAAAATAAGAACGAAAAAAAAGAAAAAGAGGGAGAATATTCAAATCAAAAATCCGAGAAGTCTTGAGCCTGAAATCCAAGAGAGAAGTATTCAAATTCAAATCCTTCCACTTCACAAAGCTCAAAGAAGAATCCAAGGCGTTCAAGTTTGAAAAATCAAAGGATTCACAAAAAAAGGGAAGAAGCTCTGTTTTGAAGATTTTTCAACTTCTCATCTGCAACATTTGCAACGAATCAAAGCTGAGGCCTGATTCAATATCTCCAAAGAGAAGAGGAAAAGAAAAGAAGAAAAGAAAAGCTCAAATCCAATCCACTTCAAACAGGCTTTTCTAAACCTTGTTCATTCATTTGAATATTTGCTCATTTAAGGAGCTGTCTTGTATCTTAAACATTAATCTTTCTTGTTTTTACTGGTTCAATCAGGGGATTAAACTAGTTGAGGTTGTATACCTCGGGTCAAGCTAGTTTAGCTTGAGTTTAGGGTTTTGTGCTGGTGAGCCCGGAAAACCGGCTGGGTTCGTTGTGATCCCTGGTAAAATAACAAGTTGTGAGTTGTGATCTTGGAAAACAACTTGACTGTAATCAAGAGGATTATAGTGTGGACCCAAGTGAATCTTGGGAGTGGACGTAGGTGTTGGATACACCGAACCACTATAAAATCTTTGTGTTTGCTGTGTTTCTATTATCTCTATCTCTATCTCCTTGTTTGTGCTTTATATTTGCATTGCATTTAATTTTATTTAAAGTTAATATTTTTTAAGGTTAAATTTTTTAAAGAACCCAATTCACCCCCCCCCCCCCTCTTGGGTTGCCATCTGGGCCAACAATTGGTATCAGAGCTAGTGCTCATTTGAATCTGATCACATGATCAAGAGCTAAAGATCCAAATGGCAGCTCAAGTTGGATCTTCATTTGCCGAAGGTCATTCTACAAATAGGCCTCCCTTATTTAATGGTTCCAACTATTCATATTGGAAAGCAAGAATGAGGATATTCATTCAAGCTTCTGATTATGAATTGTGGAGTGTTATAATTAATGGACCTAGCACACCCACACATATTGTTGATGGCTCTATTGTTCCTAAGCCCGAAAGGGATTGGAATGATAATGATAGAAAAATGGCTCAGCTCAATGCTAAGGCCATGAATGTCTTGTATTGTTCATTAGATGCAAACGAATTTAATCGTATTTCTACATGTAATTCTGCAAAAGAAATATGGGACAGATTAGAGGTTACCCATGAGGGTACTAATCAAGTAAAGGAATCTAAAATAAATATTCTTGTTCATAAATATGAATTATTTAGCATGAAGTAAACTGAAACTATTGCATGCATGTACACTAGATTCACCGATATTGTAAATGGTTTGAAAAGTCTAAGCAAGACCTATACTAATTATGAACTTGTTCGCAAAATTCTTAGGTCACTACCAAGGACTTGGGAAGCAAAAGTGACAGCAATCCAAGAAGCCAAGGACCTCAACACCTTACCCTTGGAGGAGCTACTTGGATCCCTTATGACCCATGAATTAACTATGAAGCAGTACATAGAAGAAGATGTGAAGAAGAAAAAGACTATAGCTCTTAAGGCTGCTGAAAGTGAGGAGAGTTGCAGTGATAATGATGATGATGATGATGAGATAGCTCTTCTAGCAAGAAAATTTAAAAAATTCATGAGAAGAAAGAGATCCTTCCACAAGAAGAAATCTGAAATTAAGACGGAAGGAGAAAAGAAAAGGAAAAGGACAAGGACAAAGAGAAAGACCCCTTGATTTGCTATGAGTATAAGAAACCGGGGCACTTTAGATACGATTGCCCACAATTGAAGAAGACTTACAAGAAGAAGAAGAAAGCCTATGTTACAACTTGGAGTGACAATGATGAATCCTCTTCAGAGGAAGAACAAAAAGAAGTTGCAAACATTTACTTTATGGCAAACGACGACAGCGAGGTAAGTTCCGAAAACCCTAGTGATGAGTTTGCATTTGATAAATTATTTGAAGCTTTCAATGAACTAGATGATTTTAAAGTTTTGAAAAAGAAATACAAATCTTTGAAAAATGATAACTCAATTCTTATTAAAGAAAAAGATGATCTTACTAATGAAATTAAAATGCTGAAATCTGAAAAAGAAAATATGACAAAAGAAAAAGAATCAATTTCCAATGAAAATGATAAGCTAAAGAAGGAAGTTGATAAATATAAGAATGTTGTTGATAAATTTACTTATAGTTCTGAAAAACTTAATTTATTGTTAAGTAATCAAAGAGCTATATATGATAAAGCTGGTTTAGGATATAGACCTAACTTAAAACAAAAATTTGTCAAAAACTTTTTTAGAAAAGAACAAAATAGAGATAATGTTACATGTCATTATTGTAACAAGAAAGGCCATAAAACCTATGAATGTGATGCAAGAAATAGTAACAAAAAATTAAATAATAAAGGCAAGAAAATATGGGTACCCAAAGGAACGATCTTTTATGCTACTAACCATGAAGGACCCAAGAAGGCTTGGGTACCTAAATATAAGACTTAATTATTTTTGTAGGAGTGTCTTGCGGTCAAAAATTCAAAACGAAAATGGTATCTCGATAACGGCTGCTCAAGACACATGATGGGTGACAAGGATCAATTCATCACCCTTGAGAGCAAAAGAGGAGGAGTTGTTACATTTGGTGACAATGGCAAAGGCCAAATCATGGGGTTTGGTAAAATTCAAATAACTCCCTCTACATATATTGAAAATATTTTATATGTCAATGGTTTGAAACATAATCTAATAAGTATTAGCCAATTATATGATAAAGGTTTTAAAGTATCATTTGAAGCATCAATCTATACTGTTTCTAATCCCATTGATAATAGCATTGTTTTTATTGAAATAGAAATGGCAATGTATACTTGATTGATTTAGACAATTTGTCTAAGTAATCATTGCTTAGTTGCTAATAATGCTAATATGAATGAGATTGGTTGGTTATGGCATCGTAGATTAGGTCATGCAAGCACACACCTTATTTCAAAATTAATTAAAATGGATTTAGTAAAAGGACTTCCACAACTAGACTTTGAAGATAACAAAATTTGCGATGCATGTCAATTTGGAAAACAAACTAGAAATGCTTTTAAAACCAAAAATATTGTTTCCACTTCTAGGCCACTTGAACTACTTCACATGGATCTTTTTGGACCTACTAGAACCACAAGTCTAGGAGGAAAGAAATATGGTCTTGTGATTGTAGATGATTACTCTAGATACACTTGGGTATTGTTTTTAGCTCATAAGGATGAGACCTTTCCATTATTTTTGAAATTCTTCAAGAAGGTCATAAATGAGAAAAATAACACCATAGTGTCTCTAAGAAGTGATCATGGCACTGAATTTGAAAATCACTTATTTGAAAACTTTTACATAGAAAATGAAATTCATCATAATTTTTCAGCACCTAGAACACCACAATAAAATGGAATAGTTGAAAGAAAAAAATAGAACTTTAGAAGACATGGCCCGTACCATGCTATGTGAAAGCAACTTACCAAAATACTTTTGGGTGGAAGCTATAAACACGGCATGTTACATTCTTAATGGAGCTTTAATTAGGCCAATCATTAAGAAAACTCCTTATGAACTATGAAATAATAGAAAACCAAACATAAGTTACTTTCATGCATTTGGTTGTAAATATTTCATTCATAATAATGGCAAAGATAATATAGGAAAATTTAATGCAAAATCTGATGAAGGCATTTTCTTAGGATATTCAACATCTAGTAAAGCCTATAGAGTGTTTAACAAGAGAAACTTAATTGTAGAAGAATCTATTCATGTAATTTTTGATGAATCTTTAGCATCGAGTTCTGAAAAAATTGATGATGAGGAAGATACAAACATTCTAAAAAGAGATATTAAAAAATTAAATATAGATGTATCTTCGGATTATGAATAAGAAGCTAAGGATAATGATTCTCCTAATGTTGATATTACTGATGCAAATCATAATGATGTAGATCTTCCTAGAGACTGGAGATATGCGTATGGTCATCCTAAAGAATTAATTATAGGTGATCCATCTCAAGGAGTAAGAACTAGATCATCAATAAGAAACATCAATAATCATCTTGTATTTGTATCCCAAATTGAACCTAAAACTATTGAAGAAGCAGAAAAAGATAATAATTGGATGTTAGCTATGCAAGAAGAATTAAATCAGTTTACTAGAAATAATGTTTAGACTCTTGTAGATAGACCTAAAGATCACTCTGTTATAGGATCAAAATGGGTATTTAGAAATAAATTAGACAAAAATGGCATAGTAATTAGAAACAAAGCTAGATTAGTTGCAAAAGGATATAATCAAGAAGAAGGAATTGATTTTGATGAAACTTTTGCACCTGTAGCTAGACTAGAAGCAATTAGATTATTACTTGCATTTGCATGTCATATGCATATCAACTTATTTCAAATGGATGTTAAAAGTGCATTTTTAAATGGATTTATAAATGAAGAAGTTTTTATTGAACAACCACCTGGTTTTGAAGATCATGAATTTCCAAATCATGTTTTTAAATTACACAAAGCACTATATGGTTTAAAACAAGCACCTAGAGCTTGGTATGAAAGATTAAGTAAATTTCTGATTGAAAATAATTTTATAAGAGGAAATGTTGATAAAACACTATTTTTGAAAAGAAAAGATAAGGATTTATTAGTAGTACAAATATATGTTGATGATATTGTATTCGGTGCTACTAACAATTTGTTATGTCAAGAATTTGCTAAGTTGATGCAGGGTGAGTTTGAAATGAGCATGATGGAAGAACTCAACTTCTTCCTAGGACTTCAAATCAAGCAAAGCAAAGAAGGAATTTTCATCAATCAAGCCAAATACACAAAAGAACTGCTCAAGAAGTTTGGAATGGAGTCAATCAAACCACTTGGAACTCCTATGAGTCCTTCATGCAAGCTGGATAAAGATGAAGATGGTAAGAAAGTATATCAAAAATATTACAGAGGTATGATCGGATCTTTTCTTTACTTAACAGCTAGTAGACCATATATAATATTTGCTGTATGTCTATGTGCTAGATTTCAATCTGAACCTAAAGAATCTCACTTAATTGCTGTAAAAAAAATCTTAAGATATTTAAGTGGAACTAAAAATGTAGGTTTATGGTATTCTAGAGACTCAACATTAAACTTGATTGCATATTCTGACTCTGACTATGCTGGATGTAAATTAGATAGAAAAAGCACAAGTAGAGCATGTCAATTCTTAGGTAGTAACTTAATCTCTTGGTTTAGCAAAAAGCAAAATTCGGTTATATTATCTACTGCTAAAGCAGAATATGTTGCAGCTGGAAGTTGCTGTACTCAAATCCTTTGGATTAAAAGACAACTTGAAGATTACGGCTTAACACTTGATAAAACTCCAATTAGATGTGATAACACAAGTGCAATAAATCTAACTAAAAATCCAATTCAACATTCAAGAACAAAACACATTAAAATTAGATATCACTTTATAAGAGAACATGTAGCTAATAATAAAATTTGTCTTGAATATGTTAATACTGAAGAACAATTAGCTGATATATTTACAAAACCTTTGAGTGAAGAGAGATTTTGTTATCTTAGAGGTGAATTAGGAATATGCGACCCTTTGGATTGATTTTGATGTTCCTTTCATAATTTTAAGGACAAATTATCTAGTCATCTGAGTAACTTGATTCTTCATACTCCAAAATTTTATCAAGATTTTATCAAATTTATTTTTACAAGTTTCAGATGTTTGAATCTCAATTATTTTCCTCTGAAACTGTCGTTGGAGTCGACACCTCAGAATGAGGAGTCGACACCTTTGTCTGTGTCACTCTCGGTCCCTAACCTTGGAGCCAACACCCGTATAAGTGGAGCCGACTCCAGTTCAAGCGCTGACTGTGTTAGCGATTTGGAGTCGACACCCGACTTTGCGGGAGTCGACACCTGGGAATCCAAAATCGATTTATTAGGGCAGAGTCGACGCCTCGTCATTTCATAACTCTTCAAATCCTCCACCAAATTTCTTCAAAACTCTCTCAAAGCCTTTCCATATCTAATTCCACTCTATCCAAGCTTTCCTAAGGATCCAATGGCACCTAAGAGGAGATGTTCGTGTTTGGAGTGCCTGTGGTGACCGAAAAATGCTCCGTGAGGTGACCCATCCATGAGCCGTCTCCAAGCGAGGATTCCTCCATCGATTCAAACAATCCTAACACCACTTTACCTCAGGTAGATACCCTAGCAGGGAGGGTAATCACAATGGGTAGGAAAGTTGACTTTGAGTTCTTTCAATCTGAGGGTTTTTCGATTGGTAATCAACTCAAGGAGCTTGGATGGGATAAAGTTTGTTCTCTTGATGTTCCTACTTACCCAGCACTAGTGAAAGAATTTTACTTTAATTTATCGAGAGGTGATGGTGGTTTAGTGAGCTCTGTTAGAGGCAAACGAATTCATCTTACATTTCAAAAATTAAGCAACCTCCTAAGCATCCCCATTACCGGGTTAACAGCTGATGTGCACAGTGAGAGATCAGCGGCCCTATCAAGGATGTTAGGGAGAGATGTTAAAGAATTTGAGGAGATTAGGGCTAACCAGTTTCCCTTGGAATTAAGATTGCTACACAATATTTGCAGCAGAATTTTGTTCCCAAAGACCGGATGTTTTGAGTATGTCTCCGAGCGGGACATTGTTGTGATGGACAGTGTATTGACCGGTCAACCTATCAACCTAGCTGCTATGATGATATTTTATATGGCCGAGGCTGGAGGAAAGAGAAGATCATCACTACCCTACGGCATGGTTTTAACTATGGTATTCAGAAGCCAAGGGGTTGTAATTTTGGACAATGAACCCTCCAAGAACCTAAGACACACTGATTATTACAGTTTGGCCACTTTGCATAGGATGGGATTTGTAAAGGTGAAAGGGCAATGGGAAAGGAAAGGTAACTTGGATGAGAGAGCCCCTGAGCCTAGACTTTCTGGACCTTGTGAGGCTGGTCCATCTGTGAGGGTTCCCTCTCCACAGCCAAGGAGTCCAGTTCCTGCCCCTACACCAGCTCATATTCATGTTCAGCCATCCTCTTCATCAGTTGGATTTTCAGACCTTCAAATGGAGCAACTCAAATGCTTGCTTACTGCTCATAAGGATGAACTGAAGACTGAGTTTGATAACAAATTTATGAATTTTAAAGAAACACTTTATTTCTTAGATGATCGGATTGCCAAAATAGAATCTACTCTTAACTCTTCTGCTGGATCTTTAAGTAGTGATTTGAAGAATATATTTGAAGAACTTAAAGACATATGTGGAGATTCTGAGACCTATTCAAAGTGCAATGCAGAGCTTCAAAATAAAATCATGACTGCTTGCTCTTTTGTTGATAGAAGGTTGAAAGAATTTGTAGCCACTCAGAGTAATGGAATGCAAAAGATTCTTGTAGTTTTTATGTTGTTTAATGTTTTGATGTAATGAAAATTTAGTTTTTGATGTAATGAAGTTTAAACTTTGATGTAATGAAAGTATAGTTTCTTTTTTGTAATACTTGACTTCAATGAAATGAAATTATCCTTTGATCTATCAAGTTTATCTTTTGACTTAACTTTTCTTTATCTTTTTGTTGATTACAAAAAAGGGGAAGAAAGTTATGTTGTATATGCATTGATTAGTTATGCTTTAATTGGCATTTATTTAATTGGTATCAAATATGAAGAACAATTGATAAATATGTAAAGCAATAGGGAGATACAATTGATAATTTGAACTTCACAGGGGGAGCTACCTTATTCAGGGGGAGCTTGCTTGTGAGGATCACTTTCTTAAAAATTTTAATTTAAGAATACTTTGCATATACTCAATGTTTTTATAATCATCAAAAAGGGAGAGATTGTTGACCCAATTATTGATTTTGATGATTAATAAAGGAATTGAGTATATTTATTTGATTACTAATGGATTTTACAAGTGTTTCAGTGCTTAAAAATATTTGATCGATTTAAAGGTATTAAGAAATGAGTTTTGAATCAATTGCAAATCATAAGTTTCAAAGTTTCAGAACCTGGAGTCGACACCTAGAATTCCTAGAGCTGACCCCATGGCCAGTCAAATATTCTTCTGATTTTTGATACGGTCCGAAGCCGACACCTAGAGTTTCGGAGCCGACACCCAGAGTTTCGGAGTCGACACTTACAGTGTCTGGAGCCGATTCTGATGCGGGGACAGAACGCTTATTTTTTAAGCATCTTGGAGCCGACACACACAGTATTCTGGAGCTGACACCTGACGATGGCGAGCCAACACCTAACTTTTTCGGAGCCGACTCCTCGACGAACTCAGAACTTTCTATTTTTGGATAAACGACTTGGAGCCGACACCTGAAAAGTTGGAGCCAACTCCAACCTATCTGGGATGAAAATTTAAAATGCCAGATTAGCTCTAACGGTAATATTTCCTTTTTACCTAACTTCTAACGGATATATTTTGTTTCCAGGTACATTCCAACGGCTAGTTTTCTTCCAAAAATGGATTGAAAAAATCTATAAAAAGGGAGAACGCCCGTTTGAAAAATAAGAACAGAAAAAAAGAAAAAGAGGAAGAATATTCAAATCAAAAATCTGAGAAGTCTTGAGCCTGAAATCCAAGAGAGAAGTATTCAAATTCAAATCCTTCCACTTCACAAAGCTCAAAGAAGAATCCAAGGCGTTCAAGTTTGAAAAATCAAAGGATTCACAAAAAAATGGAAGAAGCTCTATTTTGAAGATTTTCCAACTTCTCATATGCAACATTTGCAATAAATCAAAGCTGAGGCCTGATTCAACATCTCCAAAGAGAAGAGGAAAAGAAGAAAAGAAGAAAAGCTCAAATCCAATCCACTTCAAACAGGCTTTTCTAAACCTTGTTCATTCATTTGAATATTTGCTTATTTAAGGAGCTGTCTTGTATCTTAAACATTAATCTTTCTTGTTTTTACTGGTTCAATCAGGGGGATTGAACTAGTGGAGGTTGTATACCTCGGGTCAAGCTAGTTTAGCTTGAGTTTAGGGTTTTGTGCTGGTGAGCCCAGAAAATCGGCTGGGTTCATTGTGATCCCTGGTAAAACAACAAGTTGTGAGTTGTGATCTTGGAAAACAACTCGACTGTAATCAAGAGGATTATAGTGTGGACCCAAGTGAATTATGGGAGTGGACGTAGGTGTTGGATACACCGAACCACTATAAAATCTTTGTGTTTGCCGTGTTTCTATTATCTCTATCTCTATCTCCTTGTTTGTGCTTTATATTTGCATTGCATTTAATTTTATTTAAAGTCAATATTTTTTAAGGTTAAATTTTTTAAAGAACCCAATTCACCCCCCCCCCCCTCTTGGGTTGCCATCTGGGCCAACATTTAAGAACTGTTGCAAACCAGTAATTTATGTTTAGAATGTTTGGAAGATGGGGCTTAATACACTGCATATAGAACTTATCCGAAGGACCCCATTTGATGCCTTCATCAATATGCAGTCGTTCTCAGTCGATGGGCGACTGCTAGCAGACATGATATGTTGTCACAATGGGGGTGAGGAGTTTATTTTCTATGGCAAGGCGATCATATTTAGTGCCGATGATGTCACACTGATTTTGGATCTTTCAACTCATAGAAGGGAGATCGACATGTCCTGCTAACTGTATAATGGAAGGTTATTCAGACGATTTGGTCGGGCATTAGATCTTCACTAAAAGGGGCTAAAGAAGTTAATAAATGGACTTCTATCATCCAAGAAACATGAGGATGTCGAGGACACTGTTAGACTTTGGATCGCCTACATGTTTGCAATATTTTTGGCTCCAAAGTCTAATCAGACTTATCCACAATATCTCATCCAATACTTGGATGATTTAACTCAACTGGAGAGGAACAATTGGGCTTCTGCAATCAAGGAGTTGATCGTTCTAGGTCTTCCAGAGGTCACTTCTTGCTTGCAATCCGAGGAGCCAGTTCAGTCAAAAAGAGAGGACAAGGTTAGGAGGTAGCCTACTCTATTCGGATGTTCAGCAGCGCTGGTGGTAAGGAATATTGATATGCACAATGAGTATCATAATTAATTTTTTTTGTAAATCTTTCATTTTTTTCATATCATAAAATTATTATGTGCAGGCGTGGTTCCTCGAACATAGCTTAATAAGAGCCCCAGTATATCCAAATAAACTGTCCCAGCTATTGAAGTGGTATGACAGCCAATTGAAGGTGCAGTCTGTCCAGATTGCCAACATGCAGCCTAATGAATTGGTAAGATAATATATTGTACCATCAAAATTTTTATAATTAATTTAATATTTAATTTTTATATGAATGTCATGGTACTTTATATGGATATCAGAAATCTTATCGTTATACTTTGCCTTAATGTATTATGATGTAATTTTATGTTTGAGTCTCCTAAATTTTCAACCAGGATGTCATAATGTTAAAACTAAAGTGTCGTAATGTTATAACTGCAGTATCATAAATATTTTTCCTCTAACATCAATAATGTTAACATTTTCAGCTATGGTGTCGTTCTAACTAGGGTGTTATAATTTTGTTCTGTGATGTCATGATAGTTTTTCATCGCACCATCAAATTTTTTATTAATTTAATATTAAATTTTTTAATCCTTTAGTTTATCATCTTGGCTTGCAGTTGGAGGGTACTACTGTACCAATGCCATAAGAGTAGTGGCTTCTCACTCCACAGACAGTAGCATCCCTTGATCCAATAGAAAGCTTTGCAAGCTCTATGGAGTTGAGAATTAAACTGGGTTATGTTAAGAATCAACTCAACGAAGTTTTGCACAAGCTTACCATAGCTAAAGACCTCCTCAAATCATTGCACAAAAAGCAGAGCACTGTAAGTAATGAGGAGGAGAAGAGGAAGAAGGAGGAGAGGAAGGATAAGAGTCAAGAGGGGCAGTCCTTAGAGGGCCAAGAGGAGCCCAGGATTGCATATAGAAAGGAGGAGAGGAGGAATGAGAAGATGAAGGAGGGGCAGTCCTTGAAGGGCCAAGAGGAGCCCAAGATTGCAGATAGGGAGGAGAAGATGAGGGATGAGAAAATAGAGGAGGGGCATTCCTTGGAGGGGCAAGAGGAGCCCAGGATTGTAGATAAAGAGGAGGAGAGAAGGGAGAAGAAGATGGGGGAGGGTCATTCTATGGATGGATAAGAGAAGCCTAAGTCCGAGGGAATAATCATCACCCCTACGCCTTATGATAATAAAATCATCACTCCTGAGCCTAAGGCCGATGAAGGGGACATATAATTTTCTGGAGCAATACCCTCGCTTATTAAGAGGGTTAAAAAAGAGGCCAAAAAGCGTAAGGCCTCCAAGTTCAGAAGGGATTATTTTGAGACAGGTTGTCCCAAAAAATCTTCGAAGAAAGTGAGCACTACAAAGTCAAAGTCCGACAGAATAATCAAGGAAGACATTCTTTTGATCAAAAACTTTTTCAGCGAAAGCTCCAACAAGAAAGTGATTTTTTTGTATTTTTTTATTCCGTATTTTATTTCATATTTCAAGTTGCCTTATATCTTATATGCTTAAACATTTTAGCGACGATATCGTGTACACAAATGAATCAGGTGGCGAAATTAGAAGAAAAAATCTTAAGGATCTTCTTGCCAAAGATGTGATAATAGACGATGTACATATCTCGATGGATATTTTTGATATTAATTTTAGAATGATATCATGTTATTTTTTTATTAATCGATTTACATTGCATTGCTAGATTATTGATGCCGGGCAAAAAATTTTGAAGAAGAACTATGCAATGCATCCGAAACGATATCATCAATGCATCATTGCACCTGTTATGATATCCGGTATGTGTTGAATAATTGAACATTTTCTATTCAAGAACTTGCTGGATCGGCCGAGCCAAAGTTGATGATAGAGTTAGCGATGAAGAAAAGTCCCAATTTCAGTTTCTTTTCTCAATCATTAATTCAAAGAATTTGCACTGGCACTTGGTTGCGGTCGACATGGAAAGAAGGGTGTTGATGCACCTTAATTCATTGAAATGCAGCTCCAAGCATAAGGGCCTTGTGAAGAAATGGCATAGCTTTCTCGGGGTGATCTTCCATATCTTCTACAATAAAGAAGAGGTTACGAAATGGTTGATGGAAGAAATTTCAGATTGCCCAAGTTAACCTCCTGAATTACTGGATTGCGGCCTCTACTATCTGAAGTATATGAAATTTCTTGCTCATCAGGACAATCAAGATTTGAGAATAGATTTCATGGATAATAATATCAGAGATTACCGGCGAGAATTAGAAGCAAGAATATTGAGAGAAGGCCTCAACCAAAAGAGAAGAGATATTGCTTCAAAACCTTCTTGATTTTTTCAAACATTATTAATTCAAAATTTATGTAAATTTTTCATGCAAATAGTGCTCCAAATTTGATGTTATTTGTTCATAATGATAGTATTTCTGAATTGATGTAATTTTTTTATTAATAAATAAATTAATTTTTATTTTTTTATATGGATGTCATTGCTGATGATGTGCCTTAGGCCATCAGGATATTTGCTGTCATTTATGGTTTTATCTTTATTTAATAAACTATTTTATTTATCATGTTATTATTTATGCTCTTCTAATGTGATAAAAAGGTTTCCTTGAATAGTTTATTCTTCCTTATATCATTAAAGTGACTTTAACAGTGAAACTATAAGGTGATAAGAATACTATTATAAATTGTCCCTAATCATTCATTATATGGAACAATAATGAAGTAAGATTAGTATGTTGGTTGATTGATGATCACGTTTTACTGGTCATGGATATGAGATATCAAGTCAACACATAGATACATGTAAGAGTACATTGTATTGGATCGACCCACCATGAGAATATCATATGGATTCTGTTATGAATACTTCTCTTCATGATGTTATTATTTTAGTCCTTTGACCTGATGACACCATGGATTCCTACATAGTGAATTTCATGTTTTGACACGGCTCTTCATCATCTTTAACCAGATGATCATAAGACTGTGATTGGATATGGAATAAACTACGTTGAGGGATATGAGTGTTCGTGAAGGAATTTGTCCCTCTCATTAATTTGAGAGAGATATTTTGGGCCCTCTTGAAGAGTGAGACTGAGAAAAGTACATGACCATGCCCAAATGAATTGATAAGAAGTTATCAGTAACATTTGGTTTATTCAGTCAAACTCTGGAATCAAGAAAAACTTGTGATTAAGCAATCTATGAGAGATGTGATCTATGCCTCATACTTGATCACTAAATATCGTGTGACAAAGGGACTAGATAATTGATATCTACTAGGTAAAGTCGGATCGACAATCTTCACTCAATTTTGGTAGACATAATGTCTTGCTAGAGGTCAATTATGTCTTATAGGCCCGAAAGGGTTTTAGTCCTACTGCCAACATTGAGTGAACCTACAGAGTCGTACACAAGGAATGCCGCGTATGGGTTATGGGTTTAATTTGTATAAACCCAGCGGAAATAAATAATAATCTTCACTATTGTGTCCTTTTGAATTTCGAAACTCTTAACATTAGATGTGCAGGGAATGAGAAGACGTGTCTTTTTGGATTCTGAAACTCTTAACATTAGATGTGCACGTATCTTTTTGGATTCCGAAATTAAGAGTCCTATTAATGAGAATATTCTATTTTGAATAGGATATTATTATTATAAATGGACGTTGTTGCTCTGATATAGATGCGAGTCAACATGAGATGCACAGAGAAATACTGTGCACCATAAAAAATAAGAGTTTTAGTGAGATTATTTCTGAACTGATCTAGAAGAGTTCTAGAGAGTGCTAGCACACTGAGTCCCATTGCGAAGTGGTCATTCATGTGGATACCGTAGAGGGAGTTGTGATTTCACAGCACCTAAAGATCTATCTCATCAAAATAATTTTATTCACATAAGGTACAATTCTCGTTCCCTAATCAATTTAATTGAACCATATGGATCCTTCTGGGGATTTAGGTTATTTTTTCGCTGCATATTTTTGGCATTAGGCCCCTAAATTCCCATCAGTGGTATCAGAGCCAGTTGACCTGTGCGGTCAGGTAGAGCATCAATGGGAACTCTCACTGGTAACCGTATCATCCAAGCTAGGCTCTCCACCCATTGGTGTCGATAGACCGGCAGATTTGGTCATCGGCTGGTCTGATAGGTACCATTGTCTGGTGACATGGGTCCAGGGCCCATGACCGTGCGATAATGGAGGCTTAGGGCCAAAGCTGGTTAGGGAAAAGGGTTTCCCATCAGTGGTATCAGAGCCAGTTGACCTGTGCGGTCAGGCAGAGCATCAATGGAAACTCTCACTGGTGACCGTGTCATTGAAGCTAGGCTCTCCGCCCATTGGTGTCGGCGGACCAGTAGATCCGATCGTCGGATGGTCTGATAGGTACCATTATCGGGTAACATGGGTCCAGGGCCCATGACCGTGCGACAATGGAGGCTTAGGGCCAAAGCTGGTTAGGGAAAAGGGTTTCCCATCAGTGGTATCAGAGCCAGACTTGTGGATTCAATTAAATTGATTTCATCTGATTATATGGATGTGTGATGCGTACTTTAAATGAGATTATTGTACATGTGATGTGAATGACTATACGTCTATGGAATTAATATGGTGATTTGTTTAATTGTTAAACAGTTCTAATATGATTAGAATCAAATAGATTTATTGTGTTTAATTTGTTTGAACGCTGAAATAATCATCCGTCAAGGTGGGGTTGTCAATTAGATTGATAGTTGGGTTTTAACAAAGAAACCCTAATTTGCATGCATGACACAATATAAAACCCTAATTTTGATAGTATTAGAACTGTACAAGAAAAAACATTTTCTTGGACAGTTTTATGTATTATGCATGATGCATAGCATGGCCATTTAAACTCATGTGATTGGCAGGTTTATTATGGTTTTGTTGCTTACATTGGCCTGCATGTCGATAATTTTATTGTAATTGATTTATCGGCCTATGTGTCGTTATCTTGATATAATCTATTTATTTCACTAGCATAGAATGTAGATTTTCTTTTAATGTAAAATATGGAGGCCATTCATGTCAATCAAAAGAGATCATAGTGGTGATGCTCCAAGCAAAAGGCTCATGTCATCAATGGTAGACCGAGCATATGGTTATGCTATGACATCGTAATAATGATTTACTTAGTTCATGGGCCATGCTATGATATATGTATGTTTTATATATACATGCATGAGATGTTATATAGATGATGTACGTGACTTTGGTCCCATAGAATAGTCATCATATACTTAAAACAATAAAGTCTCTCTATTAATATTAAGTCGTAAAATGCCTCCCATAGTTCGACACCTATCAAGGCTTTGATCGTCTAAATGTAGGTTCTGCCAAAGCAGGGTGCATTAGACCATCTTAGTTAGGTAGGGTGGATAAAAGTGCTATCCTCATGTTGAAATGGTTAGACTTAAATAGGCTATCAAAATGGTTTTGGGCCTATGGCATTAATGGGATTAGTATGACGGGACATGTGATGTCAATCCCATAGCAAGAGTTACATATGATGTAATTAGAAAGACGTTTTCTACCTAAATAACTAAATAACTAGACTTTAAGCGTCATGCCAAAGCTGACTTAAAGTTTAGTAAATATGGATCTTAACTCACTAAGAAATATCAAAATATTGAAAAAGTTTCCGAATTAACATTAGAGGGTTGTTAATTTGATAAAATAGTGAGAATAATTGAAATGGTTTAAATAAAGATATTAACTCTGTAACTCCTTGTATGTAGATCATGACATCAAATAACACATCTAATCTTACTTTATGATCGGTTCTCGAAAAAGAAAAATTGAATGGCATAAACTTCCTTGACTGGCATCGTAACTTAAGAATTGTTCTTAAGCAAGAAAGGAAGTTGTATGTCATAGACACTCCAATACTGTACCTATTGTTGATGCTCCAAGAGATAAAAGAAATGCTTACAATAAGTATAAAGACGACTCTTTGGATGTGACTTGCCTTATGCTTGCTAGCATGGACTCCGAGCTTCAGAAGCAAATGGAGGACATGGAAGCGTACAATATGATGTACACCTCCAGAAAATGTTCCAAGAGCAAGCAAGACAAGAGAGGTTTGCAGTCACTAAGGCATTGAATGTATGCAAAATGATTCCAGGTAGCTCTGTGAGTACTCATGTGCTCAAGATGAAGAGTTACATTGATAGACTTGAAAAACTTGGTACTCTACTTAGTAGGGAGTTGGCTACAGATATGATCCTTACCTCCTTGCCTCCCAACTATGACCAATTTGTAATGAATTACAATATGCACCAAATGGATAAGTCTATAATGGAGTTGCATGGGATGCTCAAGAATGCTGAACAAAACATTAAGGTGACCAATAATGTTTTGATGGTTTAAACAGGAAAGGGCAAAAGGAAGAGTGGCAAGGACAAAGGCAAAGGCAAAGCAAAAGGTGAGACCAAAGCTAAAAGGCCTAAACCCCAGCCCAAGCCGAAACAGCCCAAGGAAGGAGTTTGCTTCTTCTGCAATAAACCAGGTCATTGGAAAAGGAATTGCAAACTGTATTTGGAGGATCTGAAAAAGAGAAAGGCTAATGAAGCCACAATCTCAGGTATTTATGTTATACAAGTCAATTTGTCTACTTCTACATCATGGGTATTAGATACCGGATGTGGATCTCACATTTATGTAAATGTGCAAGGTCTCAGACAAAGTAGAAAATTGGCTCAATGTGAAGTGGACCTACGAGTTGCAAATGGAGCAAGAGTTGCTGCATTATCTCTAGGATATTATGAATTACCTTTACCTAGTGGACTTGTTTTGACTTTAAGCAATTGTTACTATGTGCCTGCTATGAGCAGTAACATTATTTCAGTTTCAAGTTTAGACAAAGATGGTTTTAAATTTATTATTGAGAATAATTCTATGTTCATCTATCATAGAGACATTTATTATGGTTTTGCTCAATTATTAAATGGGCTCTATGTTCTAAAGTTTGATGAAACAAATTACAAGTCTGTTTATAACATTAATACTAAAAGGTTTAAATCAAACGATTTAAATCCTACCTATCTTTGGCATTGTCGCTTAGGCCATATAAATGAGAAGTGCATATCAAAACTTCATCAAAATGGGCTTTTACATTCATTTGATTTTGAATCATATGAATCATGCGAATATTGTTTGATGGGTAAGATGACTAAGGCTTCTTTCACAGGATAAGGTGAAAGAGCCACAGATTTATTGGCCCTTATACATACCGATGTATGTGGACCATTAAGTTTACCGGCCAGAGGAGGTTATTTGTATTTCATTACTTTTATTGATGATTTTAGTATGTATGGATATGCATACCTAATGAAACATAAATCCGAATCTTTTGAAATGTTCAAAATATTCAAAAATGAAATACAAAATCAGCTTGGTAAAAATATTAAGATACTTCGATCAGATCGTGGTGGTGAATATTTAAGTCAAGAGTTTTCTGACCATCTTAAAGATTGTGGGATAATTTCACAAATGACTCCTCCAGGAACACCACAATGGAATGGTG
Organism: Calamus simplicifolius; assembly: GCA_900491605.1. Lineage (NCBI taxonomy): Eukaryota > Viridiplantae > Streptophyta > Magnoliopsida > Arecales > Arecaceae > Calamus > Calamus simplicifolius. Next base: position 154,965 of record UESW01004435.1, on the reverse strand, counting down.
TTTCTGAAAGGAGAAATCGAACTTTATTGGATATGGTTCGATCAATGATGAGTCAAATAGATCTTCCAATATCCTTTTGGGGATATGCCCTGGAAACTGCTGCGTTCATATTGAATAGAGTTCCATCAAAATCGATTCAAAAGATACCATATGAGTTGTGGACTGGGAAACATCCTAGTTTGTCTTTTCTAAAGATATGGGGCTGACATTTATGTCAAACGTCAATTGTCTAACAAATTAGCACCCAAATCAGATAAGTGCATATTTGTGGGATATCCTAAAGAAACAAAAGGATACTACTTTTACTACCCATCAGAGAACAAAGTGTTTGTTGCTCGTAATGGTCACTTTTTGGAAAGAGAATTTATTTCCAACAGAACTAGTGGAAGTAAAATTCAACTCGAAGAAGTTCGAGAACCATAAATTTACATGGAACCGATGATGGATGTTCAATCCAACTCACAAGTAGTTGCTGAACCTGAACCACTAACACAAGGGCCACGTAGAACTGGTAGAATTCGTCACGAGCCTGAGAGATATGGTTTTCTCATTACTGACAATCATGATGTGATGCTCATAGATCAAAATGAGCCTACATGCTACCAAGAAGCTATGAAAGGCTCTGACTCTGAGAAATGGCTTATAGCCATAAAGTCTGAAATGCAATTCATGTATGATAATCAAGTATGGACTTTGATTGATCCACTTAATGGTATTAAATCTATTAGGTGTAAATGGGTTTTTAAGAAGAAAACCGACATGAATGGCAATGTGCATACCTATAAAGCACGACTAGTTGCAAAAGGTTTCAAGCAAACACATGGTATAGACTATGATGAAACTTTATCACCTGTAGTCATGCTTAAATCTATTAGAATTCTTCTTACCATAGCTGCATATTATGACTATGAAATATGGCAAATGGATGTCAAGACAGCATTTCTAAATGAAAATCTATTCGAGAATGTGTATATGACACAACCCGAAGGTTTTGTTGATCCAAAAGATTCGCATAAGGTATGTAAACTCCAAAAATCCATTTATGGATTAAAGCAAGCATCTCAGAGTTGGAATCTTCATTTTGATGAAGCAATCAAAGAGTTTGGTTTCATTAAGAATGAAGATAAACCTTGTGTATACAAGAAGGTTAGTGGGAGCGCAATAGTTTTCTTAGTACTCTATGTAGACAACATATTACTCATTGGAAATGATATTCCTACTTTGCAGAATGTCAAGACATGGTTAGGAAAATGTTTCTCAATGAAGGACTTAGGTGAAGCTGCCTATATCTTAGGGATTAAGATCTATATAGATAGATCTAGAAGAACCATTAGCCTAAGTCAGAGTACATACATTGACAAGGTGCTAAAAAGGTATAGCATAGAGAATTTCAAGAGAGGATTCTTACCAATGTCACATGGAATTAAATTGAGTAAGACTCAATGTCCTGTTTCAAAGGAAGAACAGGAACGCATGAGCAAAATTTTATATGCTTCAGCGATTGGATCTATCATGTATGCCATGTTATCTATTCGACCAGATGTCGCTTATGCTTTAAGCATTACTAGTAGGTACCAGTCAGATCCAGGTAAAAGTCATTGGATCGCCATCAAGAACATTCTCAAATACTTGAGAAGAACTAAAGATGTGTTTTTGACATATGGAGGACTGGAAGGTGCGCTTGTGGTAAATGGTTACACAGATGCTAGCTTCCAAACTGATTCAGATGATTTCCGATCACAGTCGGCTATGTGTTTTGTTTGAATGGAGGTGCTGTCAGCTAGAAGAATTCCAAACAAGACACCGTTGTTGATTCTACTACAGAGGCTGAATATATTGCAGCATCGGATGTAGCCAAGGAAGCGGTTTGGATTAAGAAGTTCATTAGTGGTTTAGGAGTCGTTCCTAGCATTGCGGATCCAGTGGACCTTTATTGTGACAATAATGGGGCGATTGTACAGGCTAAGGAACCTAGATCACACCAACGATCCAAACACATACTCAGGCGTTACCATCTCATTCGAGAGATCATCGATAGAGGAGATGTTAAGATATGTAGAGTACCTACAAATGACAACATCGCAGATCCATTAACTAAGCCTCTTCCTCAGTCTAAACATGATCGTCATAATAGTGCATTAGGCATTAGATTTTTATCTTATTAGGCCTAGTGCAAGTGAAGATTGCTGGTGATGTGCCCTAGGCCATCACGATATTTGCTATCATTTATGGTTTTATCTTTATTTAATAAACCATTTTATTTATCATGTAATTATTTATGCTCTTCTAATGCGATAAAAAGGTTTCCTTGAATAGTTTATTCTTCCTTATATCATTAAAGTATGTGACTTTAATAGTGAAACTATAAGGTGATAAGAATACTATTCTAAATTGTCCCTAATCATTCATTATATGGAACAATAATGAAGTAAGATTAGTATGTTGGTTGATTGATGATCACGTTTTACTGGTCATGGATATGAGATATCAAGTCAACACATAGATACATGTAAGAGTACATTGTATTGGATCGACCCACCATAAGAATATTATATGGATTCTGTTATGAATACTTCTCTTCATGATGTTATTATTTTAGTCCTTTGACCTGATGACACCATGGATTCCTACATAGTGAATTTCATGTTTTGACATGGCTCTTCATCATCTTTAACCAGATGATCATAAGACTGTGATTAGATATGGAATAACTGCGTTGAGGGATATGAGTGTTCGTGAAGGAATTTGTCCCTCTCATTAATTTGAGAGAGATATTTTGGGCCCTCTTGAAGAGTGAGACTGAGAAAAGTACATGACCATGCCCAAATGAATTGATAAGAAGTTATCAATAAAATTTGGTTTATTCAGTCAAACTCTGGAATCAAGAAAAACTTGTGATTAAGCAATCTATGAGAGATGTGATCTATGCTTCATACTTGATCACTAAATATCGTGTGACAAAGGGACTAGATAATTGATATCTACTAAGTAAAGTCGGATCGATGATCTTCACTCAATTCGGATAGACATAATGTCTTGCTAGAGACCAATTATGTCTTGTAGGCCCGAAAGGGTTTTAGTCCTACTGCCAACATTAAGTGAACCTACAGGGTGGCACACAAGGAATGACACGTATGGGTTATGGGTTTAATTTGTATAAACCCAGCAGAAATAAATAATAATCTTCACTATTGTGTCCTTTTGGATTCCGAAACTCTTAACATTAGATGTGCAGGGAATGAGAAAACGTGTCTTTTTGGATTCCAAAACTCTTAACATTAGATATGATATGAGAAGACGTGTCTTTTTGGATTCCAAAATTAAGAGTCCTATTAATGAGAATATTCTATTTTGAATATGATATTATCATTATAAATGGACGGATATAGATGCAATGACGCTTTCTATCAACATGAGATGTGCAGAGAAACACTGTGCACCATAAAAAACGAGAGTTTTAGTGATATTATTTCTAAACTGATCTAGAAGAGTTCTAGAGAGTGCTAGCACACTGAGTCCCACTGCGAAGTGGTCATTCGTATGGATACCATAGAGGGAGTTGTGATTTTGCAGCGCCTAAAGATCTATCTCATCAAAATAATTTTATTCATATAAGGTACGATTCTCGTTCCCTAATCAATTTAATTGAACCACATGGATCCTTCTGGGGATTTAGGTTATTTTTCCACTGCATATTTTTGGCATTATGCCCCTAAATTCCCATCAGTCATGGTGCTTTAAATGGATGTAATTTTATGTTTGAGTCTCTTAAGTTTTCAACCAGGATGTCATAATATTAAACTAGGGTGCCGCAATGTTACGACTGCGGTATCGTCAATTTTTTTTCCTCTGATATCAATAATGTTAACGTTTTTAGCTATGGTGTCGTTCTATAGGAACTGGGGTGTCGTAATTTTTGTTCTAGGATGTCGTAATGGTTTTCCTAGGATATCATCATTTTAAAGCTTGGATGTCATAGGATGAGAACTGGGGTATCGTAACAGCTACAACATCCCAAACTTACGACATTCCAGAAGAAAATTGACTGAAAAAAGAGCTACGATACCCCAGCTTTACATCTAAGATATCCTAGCTGCAAACCTATGACACCCGTGCCTAAAACGAATGCTGGAGAACAGACTTGTGACATTCCAAGAGGAAATCGATCGAAAAAGAGCTACGACACTCCGGCTTTACATCTAAGATACCCTAGTTACAAACTTATGACATCCATTGCTAAAACGAGTAGAGACTTATGACATCCTTAGAGGAAATCGGCCAAAAAAAGAGCTACAACACCTCGGATTTAGAACTAAGACACTCTAGTTGCAAACCTATGACACCTGTGCCTAAAACATCGTTATATGAGAACCGGGGTGTCGTAAGGTCTTGCCTTAGATGAATGGGTGTTATAGGATAAGAACTAGGGTATCGTATTCATACAACTAGGGTGTCATATTCATACAACTGGTACCTTTGGGTGTCATCATTTTAAAGCTCGGGTATCATAACGTGAGAACTGGGGTGTCGTTATTTTAAAGCTACGGATTCATTTCATAAAGCCTAATGAGCTCGAATGAAAAATATTCAGGACTCGCAAGTTGAGCAATTAAGAAAATTTTTATTCATTGCAAATTTTCTTTACAATGTCTTACAGTTGTGGAGTAGCAACAACGGCCATCAGTTATCGATGGCATCAGAAAGTCATATGGAAATACTTTTTTTGTTTCCACTAGGACCTCTATGGCCTCCTCCCTTTCTCTTCTTCACACTTGTATGCTGAAAAAGGGTTTTTGGAGCATTCTCTAATGGCGCCTGACCCATGACTCTCTGAGATCTAGCAGAGTCGATCTTCAACATTCCCTTGGTGGTCAGCTTTTCAGCAACTTCTTCATCGGAGCCCTCGAGCCCAAGTTTGATGCTAAAGGGGAAAGCCAACTCATCTGCCTCCGATATCGACATGGATAAAGCTTTCTCAGAATATCTCTCTCAATCAAAGAGAACCCTTTGTTTGGTTGTAGGCAATACTCATCCTTTCCCCTTTTATAACCATCAAGTTAGGGGACAGAAACCATTAATGAAGAAAGAGCTGAAAAATCAAAGCTCGTCGACCTTTGTGTTCTGATCCCCGATTCGAAATAAGTGTCATCCATGCAAGCATCTTCGTTATAGTAAATCAAAGAGTCTCTCCTCGCCTGATGGAATGAGCACTTTTTAATCCTTCAATAGACCACATGGCGCCCGTGCTTTAAATGCATGCTGAACGGATAAGCATTACGACATCCCAGGAGGAAACCAACTGAAAATAGAGCTACAACACCCCAGATTTAGAACCAAAACATCCTAGTTACAAACCTACAACACTCGTACTTAAAAGAAACACTAGAGAAGAGACTTACAATGTCCTAGGAGGAAACCGGCTGAAAATAGAGCTACGATACCCTAAATCTAGAACTAAGACTCCCTAGTTATAAACCTACGATATCCATGCTTAAAAGGAACGCTGGAGAAAAGACTTACGACATCCCAAGAGAAAGCCGATTGAAAATAGAGCTATGATACCCCAAATTTAGAACTAAGACACCATAGTTACAAACCTACGACACCCGTTCCTAAAATGAACGCTGAAGAAGAGACTTACGACATTCCAAAAGAAAACCGGCTAAAAACAGAGCTACGATATCTCAGATTTAGAACTAAGACATCCTAATTGCAAACCTACGACACCCATGCCTAAAAAGAATGCTGAAGAATAGACTTATGACATCCCAAGAGAAAACCAATTGAAAACAAAGCTATGATACCCCAGATTTAGAACTAAGATATCCTAATTGCAAACCTATGACACTCGTACCTAAAAGGAACGCTGAAGAATAGACTTACGACATCCCAGGAGGAAACCAGCCAAAAAAAGAGCTATGACACTAGATTTACATCTAAGACACTCTAGTTACAAACCTATGATACCCATGCTTAAAACGTCATTATATGAGAATTGGGGTGTTGTAAGATCCTGCCTTAGATGAATGGGTATCGTATTCATATAACTAGGGTGTCGTAATATGGAAACTTGGGTATAGTAAATTTTTCCTGGGGTATCATATTTTTACATAAATTTGGATGGCGTAAATTTTTATATATTCTCCTGCATTAATTAACTTAATACATAAGCATCAAACTCGTCCAACAATGTATCAAAAAATGGTATAATTCTTTTCATATCCTGTCCGGTGTTAGTTGTCTGCATACAAGTCTGCTTGTTACTTGAACCATCTCTTATTTTATTTTGCATAGGAGGAGCGTCAATGGAATGCCTTGTCCATATTTTTTCTTGATCTTTTGACTTCTTCTCAACTCCACTCTTTAATCTGTTCTCTCTTAGATGACTTTCATTCTAATATGCTTAGGATCTTGAATTACAAGTTGTGTACTTGCCTTAGCTACGTGATTAGCATCCATAGCTCTTTCGAATAACGGTATTAGATCATCCATCACTAAATTAAATGCATCTTTAGATATAAAGTCTATCTCTGAGAGCTTCATTATCCGATGACTCATCAAAGTATATCTACAATCAATAACATAATTTTAAAGAAAACATATAACAAGACATTTAAAATAAAAAATATGACTATGTACCGTAATTTTTGTAAACTTTTATCATAATCTTTAAAATTTATGTTGAAATCATCGAATTGGTATTTCATATGCTTGCGCCATCTCTTCAACAAGTACTTATCTGGAAAATAAAATGCATCATTTTGATGAAGAACCAATAAGGCATGCTACATAGGTAACCCTTGAACTGAAAAGATCAACAGTGGTATTGGACATCCTTCCGAACTTTATCGTATGACATGACATAATCTTTTATCATCTCCTTGCCAATTCCATCGACTTCAATCCTTTCATACAACTTTACAAAATATACATCATAGTTGTCAACTTCCTTGATTAATTTAGAATTTGATACAGTCATTTCAAGGATTTCATTCTAAAACTTTTTGAATATGCGCCTTATATACTTTTCTGCTGCTTGCCTCTCAAAAGGTAATGATGTCTTTAGAAAAGCATTTTTTGCAATGTCCTATTGTCTTCCTTATTTTTTGCCTTATACCTTTTCTTCAAGGCATCTTCATACTTATCTATGAACTCCTTGAGTGTAGTCTTCAAATTTATAAACCCATCGAAGAAGTGATTGATACCCTTGCTCCTTTATGAAGATGACATTCCTGTACATAATAATGTCAAAAAATAAGCATTAAATATACATATTTTCTTAGAGTTCTGCAAACATTAACATAAACCGAACATAATATCCTACAAACCTACGAAGAATGTATCCTTAAGGTAAATTGGGACCCATTTATCTTGACATTATAAAGGTCATTTAACCAATCTATAGCCTTACATTCTTCATATTTCTCCATGAAATATGCCCATCTTTCCTCGAATGACTGTATGGTCAGTGAATGATATATTGCCTCATCGAAATCAACCATAAATTTGAGATTTATTATGCAAATATGACCAATCTTTTGGGTATCTTCTTCAATATATGCCAAAGATAAAATTGATATCGTGTGTTAAAAAAAACCTCCCTAACAGTAGATTGCCTTATCTTGGTCGTTTATTATAGCATTAGGTGCTTGACTACCATTTGTATCTAGACATGAATAAAAAATTTATTTATATGTCTCAGTTCTCTCATCAGATAATAATGCGCAACCAAGCAATGTGAACTGTCCATGATGGTTGACCTCGATGAATGGATAAAAAGGCATTTGATATCTATTTGTCAAGTAGGTTGAGTCAAAGCTTAGAGCTTTACCAAAGTATGTGCATGCCAATCTTGACCTTGGATGAATCCAAAAGATAGACCTGAGCTGACCATTATTATTAAGGTCTAAGGTATAGAAGAAATTGGGATTTCTTACTTATATTTTGGTGAAATAGATTACCATCGACTGAGCATCTTCTTCTTTCATCTGAGACTGATGTTCGCGATAAATAAAATTACGAGCATCCTTCTCTGTGAAATCTAATTATCTTCTACCCCCTTTTCTTCTTTCTATGGCAGAGTATATCTGAGTTATGGGCATATTCACTGTATGTAAATTGTTGATATCTGCCTTCTCTGGTGTGCTAATCCTCCTATGGGACCGTAGATAACCAGTTGATGTTATGGACATTCGATGGTTATGTTCTAGGAAAACCTTAACCAATATCCACTTACCACTTGTAGAATTTAGTCTTGGCTTTAAGGATGCTTTACAATCAACTTTGTCAGTATCCCTAGGATTCATGCTCTTCTTTATTTTTCTAGATTTTCCTTGCCTCAAACACGCCAGGTGCTTGAAGCAAAGTTGTTTGTTGTAGTTGGTCCTACTATATACTATTGTGATTCTAAAACCAACTCTTTTTATGTATCCATTGTAGAAACTATATTGCTAAATTAAATTTTATTCCAGTTTGAGGAACAACAGTATCATCCCCTGCATTTTGAGTGATGGGTGAAGGTGCACGGCCAAAAGTATGTTCGATTTCTTTCAGATCTATAATTTCAGCATCATCTATGAAAATATAAGCACATAGTCATAAATAATGATATCCATAGATTTAGGTGTCAATTTATCCTGACAAAGGATTACAACACCCAAGTTAAAGAAATATGATACCCAGTTATATTCGAACTCCAGATACCAGGAATACATGCCATCTATGGTCTGAATAATAGCTCCCTGGATGTCATAACTTACCATGAGAGCAATATGAATCGTGTTACAGGTCAAAAAAATATTACAATACTATAGTTACAAACCTACGGCACCCCAGTTAAAGACATATAACTTTTCAGTTAAAAACTACAATACCCATTAACAGTTAAAGACATAAACCTATGACACCCAAGTTTAGAAGTCACGACACCCCAATTTACAAATTACGATACCATAGCTGTAAAATGACGATACCCATTCATAAGACATTAAGGCAGGGCCTAACGACACCAAGGTTCACATATTATAACATCCTAGCTGAAACTGTTAAGGCAAAAACTTACAACATCCCATAAAATAACTTACGACACCCAAGCTGTCAAATGATGATACCCTAGCAGCAAATAGAGTATTGGAATATCAAAAATGATGACTATGAAACTTATGACACCTCAACAAAACTGTTATGACTTTCTAGCTGAAACTGTTAAGGTAGGACTTTACGACACCCAAGAAAATAATATACGATATCCTAGAAAATAACTTACGACACCCGAGCTATAAAATGATGCTACCCTAGCTGTAACTGCTAAGCCAAGAACTTACGACACCCAAGCTATAAAATGATGTCACCGTTACGACACCCCAGAAAAACTGTTAGACACCCCAGTTCTCATTTTACAACACCCTAACTGAAACTATTAGGGAATGAACTTATGACATTTCAGAAAATAACTTATGACACCCAAGCTGTAAAATGATGACACTGAAGCTATAGAATCATGGTATAACACTTGATGTACGCTGAAACACTATGATGACACCCGAGTTCAGAAGGTATAACACCCTAATTAAAAGAGAATGACATTTATGCATAAAAACAACAAAGGACACGAAACTAAAGGTAATAAACCCTCATATTAGTAATATCCTTCGCTAGTGGACTGAGTTATAACTCTCAGAGTATCATAACCTACCATGGGAGCTATAGGGATCGTGTTATGGGCTGAAAAAGCATTACAACATCGCAGTACAAACCTACGACATCCCAGTTAAAAAAATATGGCATCCCAGTTAAAAACTAGGACACCCATTCATAAAACATTAAGGTTTTAAGTTTGAACCCCTAATACCAGAATTACCTGTCATCTATGGTCTGAATAATGGCTCATAGGATATCATAACATGCCACGAAAGCTCTAGGGATTGTGTTACGGGCCAAAAAAATATTACGACACCGCAGTCAAGACCTAGGACACCCTAGTTAATAAACTATGCCACCAGAGCTATAGGTTCATTGTATAACACCTGAAGTCGGCCGAAACACTATTATGGCACCCTAGTTCAGAAGGTATATCACATTAGTTAAAAGAGTATGGCATTCGTGTATCATGAAACTAAAGGTACGCTAGTGAACTGAGTTATAACTCTTAGAATGTCATAATGTGCCAGGGATGCTACCTGAGTACTAAATGGTTTTCTAATTCATTAACTTCCTCTAACGACTAAAACAGCTGGTATAATAAAGGAACTATAAAAAGATACATAAACAAGGGCTTTTTTACTTCCTGCAAGGGATGACATTTTCTTCTGAAGTTAATGAAGTCTTTAGAAGCTAGGTAATCCAGCCTCCAAGTAGAAATATTTTCTTTCGGCCGAAAATCAGAATACTTTTTCAAGCACTTTTTCTGAGCAACGAAGAAGCTTATATCACCAACGAAATAGAACAAAATTTGAGCACTTTTTCTGAGCAACAAAGAAGCTTATATCACCAACGAAAATAGAACGAAAATCTTAGACCGGACTCTCAGAGCGAGGGGGGAGGATCTTGCTCAAACCTTGGACTGATTTCTTACAACTGAAAGCCAGTGTGAGGAGAAAGAATGGTTTAGAATCGGAAAGAGTTTTCCATCAGATATAATTCAAGCAAACTGATGGGTACAAATATGCTAGAAGGAAAGGGCATTTTTGTCTGTATATCAATTTCAAAATAAGGTTGAATGGTTTTTAATGGACGTCACGATCAAAATGTTGCATCGTATCCCAGCTCTCTCGTCCCGCAGCGTCAGAACACGTTGGATTCATATGGACCAATAAGGGGGGTGGTGTAGCCCATGTAGGACTTGCTGCACCGAAGGCGATGTACAAAAACTTTTCCTTCACGACAAATCACAACATTGATGTGCTCATCATAAAAGTCTTCATAACATAATCCATCAAGATAAATTTAAAAAAGTTGGACCAAGTTTTAGGCAATACTAATCAAGCATGACCAATTTACAAAATACGATACACTATTTATAAGGTGGCTTGGTATATCATTTGGAGTTCAGGATGGAACATTCAATGACTTGCCAACTCTTCTTCCTTTAACCTTCCTTTTAGTTTAACTAAGTAATGATATCTAATGAATAAGGTGACCGAGCGATAGAACACCTAACATGCAGCAATTAGAAAAAAAAAAAAGGATAAGGACAGAACTTTGGTAAGGTGGATGATGTGCTTTCCCAGCAGTTCTATTTATCTTGTTTTCATCCTTTTTAGCATCATATCAGCTTGCACGTAAGCATCAAATGATGATAGAAAAAAGAAAAATGAAGAGAGAGAGATAAAATCTTAGGCACGCACGCAGCGTACTATATCCAAGTTCTATCTTAAGAAAAAAAAAAAAACACTACCATGCAAAAACCTGTTAACATGTTGACCTATAATGGTCCTTTGGGACTTTCCCATTTTAAAAAAAAAAAAAAACCTTCAAAGGTTTATTTGAGATCATTATTTCCACAGAACTCTCTACCATTACAATTGCACAGAAGCATGAGTCAATAAAACACACCGTAACCACAATTGCTCATGCATTACTACTCAAGTTTAAAAGTAGATCTAAAATAACACCACAAGGGAAATCCTTGGCACCTAAGAGATCAAGCATGGAACCTGCAGCAAATTGGACCATATCTCTCACTCTAGTTATTTCCAGAAGATATATAGGGCGATATGCCATAATCATTACAGCACAGTTATATAGCCTGTAGTTATTATTAACGTGGAGAAAATTTATGATGGACTTGAATAATCTTTTGTAGGAGCAAGTAGAGGTCCTCAAACTTCTTTACGATCAGAACATTTGGACTAAAGAGTCGTCTCTGAAGGCTTCATCAGAACACAGGGCAATATATATGCTTTCACCATGCCTTTTTTTTTTTTTTTTTTTTTGTTACAGACGGAAATCACACCACTCTAGGGTGGCTCAGACCCACACTATCAGAATACAATATTAAGTTCAGACCCGGATGACACCATTCACCGGGCTTCCAGCACCAGAATCCAGAATGATCAGCAACTCTAGCGGCAATCCAGTCAGCCGCTGAGTTGGATTCCCTGAAAATATGGCTAATCTGAATACTGTGAACCCCCTGAAGGAGAGAGCGAATATCAGAGATCAAAGGGTTGGTGGGTGACTGCACACAATGATCCTGGCGAAGCCATCGAATCACCGTGAGAGCATCACCCTCAAGAATAAGACGACGGGCATGGAGACTGCGTATAGCAAAGGAGACTCCAGCCCATGCAGCATAAAGCTCAGCAAGCGGCACTGACGAATCGAGATGTCCAAATCCCCAGCCGCAAGCATAGTACCGCCAGGATCCCGTATGACATAACCCGATCCGGCTGATCTGCCTCGGACACTCCCATCAAAGTTGATTTTGATAAACCCTGGAGGGGGGGTTCCCAAGAAATAAAGACCGTTCTCCGGTGCGTTGTCCCCTCTCCCCGTTTCTCTTTGTTATAGCAGCTGATTCTTTATCTCGGGCTCTTCGTCAGGCTCAGCAGGACAATGCTCTACACCCTTACCGAGCTGGACCCCAAGGTCCCTCGATCTCTCATCTGCTCTTTGCTGACGATTGCATCTTCCTGGGCAGGGCTACTGTGGCCAATGCGACCATGTTTGCTTCTATTCTTCATAATTACTGTTCTGCCTCTGGTCAGAAAGTTAATAATGCTAAGTCTGTTATTTGTTTTAGTCCGCGGGTGACCTCTTCTCGGAAGGATACTATCAACCATATCATGGGGATTTCTGTGCAGTCTGAGTGCCTCTTCTATCTGGGTATTCCTATTACTGGCAGAAGACCTAAGATCTCGGACTTTAGTAAGCTCGAGTCGAGGATTCGTGCTTGGCTGGAGGGGTGGCAGGTCACTGGGCTATCTATGATGGCGAGGATCACTCTTATTCGATCAGTTCTTACATCTCTTCCTCTCTATCTCTTATCTAATGATGTTGTCCCTTTGACTTGTCTGAGGAGGATTGAGCGTTATTTCAGGGATTTTCTCTGGGGTTCATCCCAGGATGATCATGGTGTTCATCTTTTAGCCTGGGACTGTGTCTGCTTGCCGCTTTCCGAGGGGGGCCTTGGGATCCAGTCCTTGACTGCTCGGAGGGAGGCCTTGATTGCTAGGCATGCTACTCGTTTTTTGCTTGATCCGCACTGTATGTGGAGCTCCTTTATGCGTGGCAAGTATGGGGAGTGGACTCCTTCCACTAACCTGCAGTCTCTTCGGGGTCACTCTTTTTTCTGGAAAGAGGTTTGCTCTCATGCTTCGGACATCCTTCATAGTATCTCCTGGATTCTTGGCAATGGTGCTTCTGTGGATGTTGCTTGTGATTCTTGGATGCTGACCTTCCTTTGTCTCGATGGCCTACTTTCGTCAGCACTGATATTCCTCTTGATATGCGAGTTAGTGACCTCACGGTGCCGGATCATTCCTCTTGGTCTACTCCTCTGTTATCCCGCTTCTTTGGCGAGGAGCTTAGACGACGTATAGCTGCTATTCCTCTTTCTCCTGGGCACTCCCCCGACATCAGGGTTTGGAGGCGGTCCGGTATTCCGAGTGCTCCCATCAGGGACATTATCAAGTTTTACCGAGCTTCATCCCGCCCGCTAACAGACATGACTTGGATTTGGCATCTTCCCATTCATCCCAGGGTTCGTCTTTTTCTATGGAAGATTGCTCGGAATTGTCTCCCTACTTGCTCGGCACTTTCTAGACGTGGCATGGGCATTCAGCCTACGTGTCCGATATGCGGTATTGAGGAGAAGGCGGTGGATCACGCCATCTTCACTTGTCTCAGAGCTCACCACATTTGGGAGATCGCCAGGGTCATGCCTTGGGCTGTCGCCTCTTCTTCTCTCTCATTATCTTTCTTGGACTTGATCAGGCAGGATGTTAGGAGAGGGTGCAGTAAGCAGGGCGCGACGAGGGCCTACATTGCTTATCAGATTTGGTTATCTCGGAAGGATTATCTTCACTCAGGAGCCTACTCCGTCTTTTAAGGTTGTCCAGACTGCTGTGTCCCTATCTTCTGAGTATACATCCCATCGTCTTGGTTGTAATTTTGATAGCCCTGGCCTCTGGGATTTCACCATGCCTTTGAATGGCTACATTTATGCAAAAGATATGAAGCTTTTGTTTATGATTGTGGTTTAGATTTATTACTTATGACTGGAACCACATCTTGCTCTGATGCATGTTAGATTATAGAACTTTAGTCTGCTTTGGTATATCTTTTCCTAGCAGGAAGATATATAGAAATAATTATATCCTGTGGGTCCTTGATTTTTCTGCTCTGCTTCTGTTCTCCATGAATGCTTTCGTTTCTTGCATGCTTTACAAAAGACGGATCATTAACAGTCCATCAGATACATAGAGTCTGACTTGCTATTTTTCACATCTACATACTCGATTTAGTATTTCCTTTTTCTAACTTGTACTGATGTCCTTTGCTAAGCAGCCTTCCACCAACTATTTAGAAGAAATTAAATTCTTAAGTGTATGTTCGCCACTTCTGACATCCATCAGCTAAAAGAACTCCACTTTTCCTGCTACCAGATCATACTTATTTTTTTGCACATAGTGCACAAAAGAAGAATAAAGCCAAGAGCTTTTGATTTCAGTCCCTTACAGCTCATGCCACCATATTCATTCCTAAAGTGACCACCACAACCCTGCTTATTTAATTAGCTAATCTTTTGACCCAATGCTTTATTCTAACATCTTAAGAATTATTCTAATGTGTCCCACATGTTTTATCTGTAAAGATTGTACGAAAATCTAGCAATACAATTCAGTTTACTATTCCAGCACCATTCTACAAATAGAAAAGTGGTTCTTGGTTACGATTGTTTGTTTGGATTTTCGCAATGGTAAAAGTTATTCGTGAATTCGTAGTGATTAACAGTGCAAATTAACAGCACGCTGTCTTGATAACAGGTGATAACAGTACGCATTTAAGAATAAATGATGCTGGTGAGAGGTATAATAATTTCTGGACATTGGATTTAGAGTTAAATTTGTATTGTAAAATGACCAGCATAAATGTTGTCTGACCCATATGGAAGTTGTCTTCTACGTTGCTTCGCCATTTTCTTCCCGCAAACTTCTTGAAGAATAGAATGTCATTTGTGACTTCTGTTGCTCCGGTTTGCAGAGAAAATGGTGAGAGTTAACGTTCTGAATAAAATGCCCTTAATTAAAAGCATGCATACATAGTGTGGAGAAGCGAGAAAGGCAGCGAGGAATGATCACACCATCCTCCAAAGTGATCATCAAGTTCCTCTTGGTAATGCAGGAACATGGTTGGCTCTTCACAATTCATCACCTGTCCTAAAATTTTGTTTGTCTTCTTTGATATAAAGAAATGAACGCTAGATGGAACAGTGACAGTGTAAGCTTGAGGTTGATCCGAAGAGGAGGGGAGGTAATAGAAGTGACCACCCAATAACGTTAGCTTCCCCCATTTTACTCGTGCAGGTTATATATATTTCAACCACGCTGATGACCGCAGGGCTGACAAAAGACCGACCGTACTAATTCATCCTAAACCAAAATGATACCAGGTTTTGATTTACTGTGAACCTATGAACCAGATAAAATAGTTTCATATTGCTCGATACTAAATGGTATTATAATCAGGTTTGGAAATGGGCTGACTCAGTTTTGGATCAGGCTATAGGTTAGGCCTGAAACAATTTCGATTGGGTTTAAGCTTTCAATTAAGGCTCAAAAAAAATTTGGATTAAATTTAGGCCATTACTTAACCTGATCCAGATCCAACCCAAAGCCTAAACTTGAAAATGACTCAAAGTAATAAGCCTTAATCAAACCCAAATTCGGCTCGAATTCAATCCTCAAACCTTAAAAAATTGATAGACTTTTTAAATTTATACTAGATTCCTTATCAATTATACACAATTTTTTTTAATTCAGAAATTAGCTAATTCTTTGTTCTAGAGTAATTATATGTAATTATTTTAAATTTGAAGCATGACTTAATTCAGCCGGTCCTGTACACTTGTAGCCTTGATTATAATTAAGAAAATAAAAACTGATACTTTATTTCGATATAAAGTACATATCATACCGTATGAACATTTAATGTATTGGTGTAATTTTTAATATCGATCCTTTAGAACTTGATTAACCGAACTTGATTAACCTATATGAATCCCTGCATAGCAAGTCTGCTCCCCTTAAGACAGGTTGGTTAAAAGGACCCTGATTTCAATTTCAAAAATGATTTCTAGGAGAAAGGAATGTTGATGGGGAAGTCTTAATTATTTTATTACATGAATTCTTAACCAAGAAGGCTTTGTATACGATTGTGATTCTCTAAGTAAGAACTCGATTATTTGATTATTCCTGTTGAATTTCATATCCGTTGCACCTCAAAGCCTTTGAGGGACTTTGTTTATTTGTGTTTTTCATGTATTTGATTTCCTAACAACGGAGGTTTTTCTCCTATATATATGTCAGAATTAGTCAATATCTATCTCCCCTTCGATCGTAAATCATGAGCCACCTGGATAAAAATATATCAGAATTAGTCAACCACTTCAGCGTATGTTTGGTTTATGTTCCTTGTATCAGAAATGCAATTAAGTAATTGTTTTTGTTTCTCCCTCTTCCTCTGTTTTCAACGCGGTAAAAAATGAATCAGCTTCTTAGCTGCTGCATCCTTTTGATATTTATCTAGCTGTAGTATCTGAGACAAGGCTCCAGACAGAAAGGGGTGGACAAGCGAACAGCTCTTCCTATCATGGCGCACACCACCAACTTAGTTCTCTCCACCTCACGTCCAGGCTGTGATGCCAAGCCAATAGCCACTACGCCATATTTAAGAGCCTGTCTGGGAATCGGGAAACCACATGAGTGCTTAACAGGTAACACTTCCATCTGTCCCTAGCTTTCTGTTTGTTTAGGCTTCATGACCATCCGATTCTAATAAAATGAGGCATGCTGTTTGTATTTAAGGGCCTTTTATGATATCGGACCTACTGGAATGGTGGACTCGCTTAAGCATTTGATTGGTCCGGTATTCATTCCGAACACAATAACTAAGATTTTGTGGCCTACCATTGATTATTTAAGCACGCTCTTATCGAAATCGAAGCATTTAACCTTACCACCCATTACGAGCAAAAACATAACTAACGCAAAGTCGTCTCTTAAAATATTTTTAGTTATAAAAATAAAATCAAATGTATTCAGTACACTCATTTAAAAATAAATAAATAAATAAACATACGATTTCTTCTCTACTCAGCGTTGTCGTCTCCTGTTCTATTACCTCTGCGCCGTCGGCTGCGAATCGATGGCAACCATCGTAATTAAACCAATAATCGCAGGCATTTAAGCGATGCGCCTCGAAAAGCAGCGCTGTTGCAGGGGAGCGGCTATTTGGTCCGCGTTTTCTGCTTAGAAGCCCCCTCACCCCAAAATTTTTTTTTTTTTTTTTTACTTCATAGCCCTTCAATATTGCTTAGAAGCCCTTAATTTTTAAAAAAAATTAAATTACTTCTTCTTCCAACAGTCCCCCTAAGATTACTATTTAGCCCCCCTTCCTACGTCCAATCCTTTCCATATTGCTCGCACTCACCTCTCTTGCTCACGGCTCCCCGGCGGCAGCTTCCCCGATAGCGGATCGCTCTCTTCAGTAGGTAAGGTAAGTCTTCCTCCTCCTTCCTTCCCTCCTTCCTCTCCCTCCCTCCCTCCTTTCCTCGATCTGTCCCAAGATTTTCTTTTTTTGCCAAGATCCCAAGATCCCTCCTTTCCCGACGTCTATATGTGTCCGACGGCTCCGCCCCCTCTCTGCCACATCCCCCTTCGTCCTCTCATTTTTCTTTTTTTTTTTAGCCTCCGTTCTCTGTTCGGCCCTGATTGGCCGAACAGAGAGTTTCTGTTCGGCCAACTAGGGCCGAACAGCGGGAATTCTGTTCGGCTCTTCTGGGCCGAACAAAACAATTTTTTTCTGTTCGGCCCCTTGTGGCCGAAAAGAAGAAAACTGTTCGGCCAACCAGGGCCGAACATGTTGAAGTTGTTCGGCCCTGTGTGGCCGAACAGAATTTACATGTTCGGCCACATAGGGCCGAACAACGCATGAATCGAAAAAAAAAAACGACGGGGAGGGGGAAGGGGCTGGCAACAACGCATGAATCGAAAAAAAAAAAAAAAAGACGATGGGAAGGGAGAAGGGGCTGGCGAAGTGAGTGGGGACGCACGAACGAAAAAAAAAAAAAAAAACCGACAGAAGGAAGGGAGGGGAGGATGTTGAATAAGGAGGGTTATTTTGGTCCAAAAGTTTTAAGGGTAATTATGGCATTTTTTAAAGTGGCGCGGGGGCTCCTTAGTTAAAAACGCGGGCCAAATAAAATGACCCCTGTTGTAAGGATCGTTCTATTTGGCCCACGAATATTGCTGACGTGCCCCTCACGCCAAACTAATAAAATGATATTTTTACCCCTAAATTTTTTGGACCAAAATATCCTTTCTTACTAAACAGCCCCCCAAACAGCCCCCCAGAGCCCTTGCGACCCTTCTCCCGCCTTCCTCACTCCGGATCATCATTGGATCGTTGATTGAAGCGATTTCAATCTTAAATCAAGCAATGGATAAGCAATTAATAATTTATGAAGGTGCTACGGTCGCAAAGGTTAGTGCGTGCGATCTGTCGTCAATTTTTTTTTTATGGTTCGTGCGTTATTCGGCCCTGTGTGGCCAAACAAGTGAGCTCTGTTCGGCCACATAGGGCCAAACAACATAAATATGTTCAGCCCTGGTGGGCCGAACAGAAGAAATCTTTCTTCTGTTCGGAAGAAAGATTGCTTCTGTTCGGCGAACAGAAGAAATCTGTTCGGCTCTGAGTGGCCGAACAGAATGTTTACTTTTTTTGTTTGATTAATTATGATTAGGGTTTAAAATTATTATTTGATCATGTAGGACGATACTTCGACCGAATGCAACATGATTGGCTCCGATTGTGTGATGGATTACACAAATGAATTTACAACTTACGAGGTAAAATTTAATTGCATTTATTTTCATATTATTTGACTAAGCAATGTTTAAAATTGTCTACTAATGTAAAACTATTTATTTTATAGATATTCAAAAGTAGAGAAGAAATGTGTAATTAGTGTCGGAAAGTCGGAAAGAGGAATGGATTTATCGTTATTATTAAAAAATCCGATTCGGGCAGCAATGTTAAGAAACCAAGAATTATTTTTTCTTGCGAGAGGAGCGGTACTTGCAAAAGTAAACACATCAAGGAAAAGGGATCAAAGACCAGGGCCAGTGGCACTAAGAAGTATGGATGTCCTTTTGCCTTAAAAGGGAAGAAATTGGACACTGCAGATGATTGGATGTTAATGGTCATGTGCAGTGTGCACAATCATCCAGCTGCAAAGTATCTCGAGGGGCACTCATATGCGGAACGATTATCTAAGCAGGAGACTACAATGCTAGTGGAGATGTCGAAGAGTTTGGTTCGGCCTAAGGATATTTTATCTACTTTGAAGCAAAGGGATGCCCTCAATGTTACGACAATGAAGACAATCTATAATGCACAGCAGAGGTGCAAGGCTATAGAGATTGCTGGGAGATCTCAAATGCAACATCTTCTTGGTAAATTATCTGAATGTAAATACATTGAGTGGCATAGGAATTGTATTAAGTCTGATGTTGTGCATGACTTGTTTTGGGCACACCCTGGCAGTATAGACTTGTTACGTTCATTTCCTCGTGTGTTGATAATGGATTGCACTTACAAGACGAATAGATATCGTCTTCCTCTCTTAGAGATTGTCGGGGTGACATCAACTGACCTGACATTTTCTATTGCTTTTGTGTATATGGACTCTGAGCGAGAAGATAACTATACATGGGCATTAGAGAGATTGCGCAGTGTCATGGACGATGATGCTCTGCCTAAGGTGATAGTCAGAGATAGAGACTTGGCTCTATTGAATGCAATTCAGAGGGTATTTCCTATGGCAACACATTTGCTATGTAGATGGCATATTAGTAGAAATATTTTGGCTCAATGCAAAAGGTTATTTGAAACAAAGGAGAAATGTGATAAGTTTATAATGACTTGGAATATACTTGTGTTGTCCAGCACAGAAGATGAGTTTAATGATCACTGGACAAAACTCCAGAGAGAGTTTACTACCTACCCAGATGCTTTACGGTATGTATCAGATACTTGGCTGAGCAAGTACAAGGAAAGATTTGTCGCAGCATGGACGGACGCATGTAGGCACTACGGGAATTTGACAACTAATAGGTATCACAAGGAATTGATAAATTTAAGAAATTTATAATTTAATTATGCAATTGTTATCTCCCTTTTATTAATTTTATTTACTTTTCTATGGCTGAAAGTGCACATGCAAGGCTGAAAAGACAGCTTGGATCAAGCCAAGGGAATTTCGAATCATCTTGGACAAAAATACATAGTTTGATTGAGTTGCAGCATAGTGACATTAAAGCCTCATTTGAGAAGAGTTTGACGGTCGTGCAACACGACTTCAAGCCTGCTGAATTCAAAGAACTGTGAGGTTTTATTTTTATAAGTGCATTAAACCAGATCCTCGCTCAAGCGAACCAAGCCAATTCAGTTGGTATTGATGCTTCAGTTTATGGGTGTGCTATTCGGTGCACACATGGTTTACCATGCGGCCACGAGATTACACGGTTCAGGATGGAAGGTCGGCCAATTCCCTTGGATTGCATAGATCCTCATTGGAGAAAACTTGATATCATGCCGGCTTCAAATGTGCAAAGTATTCAGCTGAGCTGTGAACCAGAGTTGGATATAATTGCTCGGAAATTCAAACAGTTAAATGGATCTTTGCAATTGTAGATGTTACGAAAATTGAGAGAGATTGCTAGCCCAGAAAGTACTTCTCTTGAAGAACCTGCCAAAAGGATCACTCGTTCAGTTGGTCGTGGCCGTGCTTTATTGAAGGTTGATACATCTACCCGCCGTAATCCTTCTGCCTTTAAGTTGATTCTTTCAGGACAATATAGTTATTCTCCTGGTACGGGCACTCCACCAATGACGCAAGTGCCAAAGAGGCAGCCAAGAAAGAAGATACGAAGCATTTCTTTCACTAAGTAAGGGACCGTGCCGGTATGTGCCAGACGCATGTCGATGTGTGCTGGATGCGTGCCGGTACGTGCCGGCACATGCCGACAACTTCGGGACCCCATGCCAATAGCGTGCTGGTATGTGCCGGTACATGCCGGCAACTTCCGGACCCCGTGCTGGTATGTGCCGGTACGTGCCGACATCTTCTGGACTTGTGCCGGACGCGTGCCGGTAGGTGTCGGCACATGCCGACAACTTCCAGATCCGTGCCATTTGTTATTACAAAGCGATTGTTTCTGTTACCGTCTAATTCATTCGTTAATGGTTTGCAGGTTTCTCGTCAGCGAACCCAATCATATAATCAGCCAACAATCTATATTGATCAAATTCCAGATGGGTTGAGGCCGTTCATCCAACATATCAAGGATGTTAAAGCTGACGGCAACTGTGGATTTAGAGCAATAGCTGACTTGCTGGGATTTGGAGAGGAGGATTGGCTCCGTATTAGGAATGATTTATTGAATGAGTTGCAATGTCATTCAGAGCACTATCGTGCTTTATTTGCTGTCAAAGGGAGGTTTGACGATATTGAGCATGCATTATCATATTTTGATAATACTCCACCTTTTGACCGGTGGATGACTATACCGGATATGGGGCACATTATAGCGTCCCGCTATAACGTTGTCCTATACCACCTCTCCTTGCAACAATGTCTTACATTCCTACCTCTACGATCGGTGCCTCTTCCTCCTTTATCCCGCAAAGATATTGCAGTGGCGTTCGTTAATGGCAATCATTTTATGGAGGTATTAATTGAACAACTATTAATCATGCTTAAATGGCTAATATTTCATTATGTTTACTAATTTATATATTTTGCAGGTGTTTCTGTTACCGGGTCATCCCGTTCCCCCAATAGCAAGCAATTGGCAAAAACATCATTTACCCTATGCTTCCGGATGGGCTTCTTCATATGAATCTAAGATTCAACAGTTCAGAGAAAGGATCTCTTCGGATGTTATTATTAGTGAGACTATTGAGTTGTAGATGTCCTTTTGCCTGTAACAATCAATTTTGTATAATGTTTGACATATTTATATTAATTCAAAAGATTTTCATTCAAATTGATTGTTGTAAAGGGAGTAAAATTTCATTCAAATTTCAATGTCTTTTACAAAAAGATGCACTATGTGCTAAAATGATCCATCGTAGAACGGGGTGGAGTGCCGAGAGTCCATCGGTGTACGCGGGGCCTAGCATCAGTATAGTCTAGGACTGGGTGAGGAGTGAGATAGAAAAAATGCTCATAAATCTATGCATGGAGAAGCGTCATATATCCACTGATCTGTCTAACGGAAGCCCTAGACGCAATCCCCAACTGCCGATATAAATGAGCCAAGGCACCCGCACCCCAGGCATATGTGCTCACTCTATCCAAATGGCGAAGCAGAGTAAGATAAGCTATAGGCACCCCCGTCCCGCTCTTATCGACAAAAAGTGTACACCCTAACAAAAAAAAGCAAATACGCTCGCACTGCACAGTCTATCCTACGCGGCTATCTCTATCTGATACATTATGGAAATGACTCTTCAGCCACTCTAACCTCACAGACTGACCGCGGACAGATAGAACCTCCTGACGCGCGTTATCCCGTGATACATCCAAAAGCTGCACTAGTAGGTCATCAGCATCCCGATCACTCATCCTATCTGTAGATAAGGATACTGAGGCACCCATGACACTAATCCCTAATATGGCGGCAACATCATCCAACGTGATTGTCATCTCGCCAAAGGGAAGATGGAAGGTGTTTGTCTCGGGCTGCCATCTCTCTACAAAGCCCGAGACAAGAATCTTATCGGCGAACCGATAAGAGCAATGCACTAGCTCTAGAAGACCCGACTGCTGAACTATATCCCTGAATCTCCTATTCGATTGCCCTGATATCCACCACTGCCACTCACTACTTTGACAGCATGGTTCATGCACTTCAGTGGAGTCCGTTCCTGCGAAATATAAATGGATA
Source organism: Calamus simplicifolius (assembly GCA_900491605.1). Classification (NCBI taxonomy): domain Eukaryota; kingdom Viridiplantae; phylum Streptophyta; class Magnoliopsida; order Arecales; family Arecaceae; genus Calamus; species Calamus simplicifolius. The sequence continues at coordinate 131,791 of UESW01004435.1, read as the reverse complement.
ACATGAATAACACATAACAGCATCGAAATAATACAATAAATAACATACAGTAGAACAATGAACAAATACCTGTTGCCTCCAGATAGAGGCTGCAATATGTATCCTAAAACTCCTAAGGACAGAGTCATCCTCAGGACCGCTTGGACAAGGACCATCAGCCTCATCATCAACATCCATAGTTGGGATATCCTCGTCTGTTGTCTCATCTAGGGGCGATGGTGCAACAACAACCTCAGGAACCTCATAAATCTCAATAACCTGAGGCGCCTAGGTTCTACGTCTCCTGGTAGACGCTGTGGGTCTAACTCGTGAGGGGCCAGCATCCATATCTGGAACATTGCAATATTCATCATTAAAATAAAATATATCAAAACAATATATTTATTAAAAATATTAATAATATAAACTCATTTAAAATTATAAACTTTATAATATACTTTATAATAACTTGATTATAATTATAATATACTTTATACTTTATAATATACTTTATAATATATTATAAATTATACTTTATAATATACTTTATAATATATTATAAATTATAATATGCTTTATAATATACTTGATTATACTTGATTATTATAATTATAATTATAATATACTTTATTATAATTATATTTAATAATTTAATTACTCTGTTCGGCCCAGCTAGGTCGAACAGAGTTAATTATGTTCGGTCCACCAAGGTCGAACAAAGGATCTTTGTTCGGTCAACCAGAGCCAAACACGGCCAACCAGGGCCGAATAGAGATCGCGGAGTCTTTGGGACGTGGGGGAGAGGTGACGGAGAGAGAACGGAGCCGTGGGAAAGATGCGGATGCCGGGAAGGGAGGCGAGGTTGGCTAAAAAAAACCTTATGAACGAGAGCGGATTGAGGGAGAAAGGGAGGGAGGGAGGGGGGAAGATATTATCTATCGAAAAGCCACCGCCGGGGAAGACGCCGTTGGGGAAGCACTGTGAGCGAGAGCGAGCGGTTAGACGGGAGGGGGGGAGAGGGGAGGACACTCAGTAATTTAGAGGGGGGAGAGAGGAAGAGGCAGCACGGGGGATGAAGAGAAAGGGATAATTTAGATATTTTATAATTTTGGAAAGGCTAATGAGCAATTTCTGAGCGTGCTGAGTTAAAAAAAAAATAAATTCTAAAATAGAAGCTCCTCAGCTATTTAAAAATAGCGGTCCAGATAGAATTTCCCCTGTTGCAGCAGCCTGTGCTGTTCACCTGCGACGTGGCGAACCTTGATTGGACCGGTGATGCTTTGGAGCGGGCTCGAGTGTGATTACCCTCGCGCTATAAATCAAGAGCCCACCACCCCTACCGACCGTCGTCGCCGTCGTCGTCTCCACGCGATCGCCCGCCCCGAGCCCCTGATCTCGGAGTCTATCCTCGTCTCTGGGATCCCTAGATTTTCTCTAGATATCTCTTTCCTCAACGTCGCGTACTTCCCTCCACGGTTCTCGCTCCGCTCACCGCCGCCGAAAATGGTGTTTGCCCTTTCTACCCTTCCCTTCTCTCGCTCTGATGCTAGGGTTTGAGTGTCTTATTTTTCCGCTTTTTAACTTCTTTTCGATGGGGGATTTTTCGTGTATGATGAGAGATCTGGGCTCGATCGTGTTAAATTAGACGATTTGCTCCGATCGGTATGAATTGATTGCAAGTTTCTTTTTGTCTCCGATGACGGATCCCGTTTTGCGTATGCTAGGGTTTATTGGTAGATCTAATCTGATTACATTTCGACTGGAGCGGTTGTTGGATCGATCATTCTGGTAGAGGATTTGTCCAATTATTGGTAGATCTTTTCTGTATATAATGAATGAGAGTGGAGGATTTTATGGATTCCCCGGTGAAGGAAAGAAATTATGATTTAATTTTGATGTATAGACTACTGATGCAAGTCTACAACAGAGTTATTTGAAGATCGGTGTCCTAGGTTTTACTTGTCTCGTAATGTCGACATCCTTTTCTCTTTCTTTTCGAAAAGAAACGAGATAGTTTTAGTTCCTTACTTTTTTTGGTTGACAAACTTTTTTTAATTTTCTTAAATCTTAATGGATTAGCCTTTCTTGAAATGTTTCCTTTTTTTTCTTTTAGTAACTTCATTCTATGTGGGATTATAATGCTCAAGCTTCTGTTTGCGGCCAATCTTTTCTTTTTGGAGATACAGAGTGCACAAATCTTTATGCACAGGCCCCTGTTGATGCTTACAGCTAGTTTGGTTTCTTTCAGATAGTAAGATTTGTCTTCCCAATAGTACGGTTGACATATGGTTCGTATTTCTCGTGAAATTGCAGGCCAATGCAGCGTCAGGCATGGCTGTGAATGATGATTGCAAGCTTAAGTTTTTGGAATTGAAGGCTAAGAGAACTTATCGTTTCATAATTTTCAAGATCGACGAGAAGCTGAAACAAGTCATTGTGGAGAAGGTTGGTGAGCCCACTTTGAGCTATGAGGATTTCACTGCCAGCCTTCCTGCAGATGAATGCAGATATGCGATTTATGACTTTGATTTTGTGACCGAAGAGAACTGTCAGAAAAGCAAGATCTTCTTTATTGCCTGGTAATATTTTCTTTTGTACTTTTTAACTAAATATTCGACTTTTATGATGTAGCTTACAGTCATCTTTCTTTTTTGCTTTTGTGTGGAGGTCTCCTGACACTTCAAGAGTGAGAAGTAAGATGCTTTATGCCAGTTCCAAGGATAGATTCAAGAGGGAGCTTGATGGCATCCAGGTGGAATTGCAAGCAACTGATCCTACTGAGATGGGCCTTGATGTTATAAGAGGCCGTGCGAATTAAGTATGCGTTACTTGGTTGTGCAGTGGAGATATATTCCCTGCAGTCTTGCTGCTGTATCGAATAAGTCTATAGTTCCATGGGATGGTGAATTTTTCGCTAGATATCGTATGTGCTTGTTGTTCAGGTTATTAAAATACAATACTTCTTGCCGTCTTCTTAAACAACTTTCATTTTGGGTATATCATTTGATTTGTTGTTTCTCGAACCTGTGACAAGTGTCTACTTGTATCTTCACATCTACAAGCTGATGATATGTAATAGTTTGTGTGGTTAGCCTGGTAGGAAATGCTTGTAGCTCACTTCTATAACTTTGTAATGGATACTTGATCCATCTGTGTTTTTTTTTTTCTTTTTGATTTGGACTGCAGGTGTACTGAGCTTTAGTCACCAGGAGGCTTTTTTTGGCTGTTCATTGTTCCTATTTCTGTCATTGTTCTGCCAATTTATTTTCTTGTTTCTAGTGGATTGGCTTATATGTGTTATGGAATTGCAAGATATTACTGTTATAGGGGATTTTGTAAAGTTTTTCCACATGTTTATTTGCAGCAGGAAGATAATCATGATCTCTTGGACATGTCTAAGAGATATCATGTTTTAGCTTGTGCAGGACCCACTTTCTTTTCACATTTTTGGGACTTTCTCCTTGATTTCCGCTGTGTGTGTCAATATATGTATGTTCAATCTTGTGTCGTTATGGCATTATAAGCTTAGCAGCTAGCTTTGTATGGTTTTCATTTTTCCCTTTAAATTGACTTAATTCAGCAGCATGTGAGATGATTGTGGTAGAGATGAGATATCTAGGTTGATGGTTTGTCAACTAGTAATCATAAATTTAGATAAGTCTAATTCCAAATCGGCTTAGTAGTTGCCTAGTTATGAGGATATTCTAGTAGTGGTTGAGATTGTATAGCAGGATGCAGTGAGAAGGTTATAGTTGACATGGCATTTGATACGTGGAATTGAAACAGAAGTCAGGATCAAGTAGTTATGCATCTTTAAGGCAGATTTACGGTTGTAAGGTTATTACAGCAAAACAACTGATGTCAGCTTGTCATCATTTGTTTAATGCCATGAATGTATTTTGTAGCCACGAACCATGTATGGCATCTTTTCAAACTAAATATAGATAGGGACAACGTCACTTGCACTGCACTCTCTCCATCAAGCTACACAATTCTTTCATCTTTTGGATTTTTGTTATTATCCTTTCAATAGGAAGAGATATTAGGTAACTAAAGGGGCTGTTTGGTTGCCTGCATTTTTTCTAAAACAAGGGAATACCTGTTTTTCATAAAAATTCATTTTTTCAGGTTTTATGACTTGTTAGTTTTGTCAAAACAGGTTTTATGGAAGAACTATCAAACAGCCATTTCCGGAAAACTCATTCATTTAGAATTTTGTGTAAACATGTTTTTACTAAAACTTGTCACCATAAGGGTGATTGTTTAGGGCGCTTCGAAGGAAAAGAATATACTATTTTTGATGATAAGGGGCTTGCTGGTGGATGGGATCAGTAGACAAGCCAAATATACTGTTATTTGTAGGAAATGATTTAAAGCTTCTTGTAAATTTATTACATCAAGAAATGACTGATTAAATTGTGCTTTAATGAGAATTTGATTATTGTGGATGTATTGGAAGTCAAACATCCGATGATATGTAGGCTTATTGTTTTAAATGGAAGGTATACTTTTTACTAGAGATAACCTAAGTAATAACCTTGGTTTTGTTAGTGACATCATGTATTAAGAGACCAATTTTACGTGTTACCCTATGTTCCATAGTGCTAGACGGATAGCAGAGTTGAACACCATTCCCTCTTAACTACGATGGGAAGTTTTGCAATCATTGTGAACATTGTGGTAAGCTTATCCCCTCAAGATTCTCTAGTTAGGTTGTTTTGCTTATGCTACGTTTCAAATGAAAATGTTCTGTGAAGTGGCTTTGTTTTTCTTCGTAATTATGGCGATCATTTGTGGGGAATGCTTGTTTTTGCCGAAGTATTTACCAAAAAAGAGAGAGGAATTTAAGGTGTAGCATTTGAACTGCAGGAAAATAGGCCGTGAAGCGTTTGAAAGGGTATTTTTAAAGTTGGCATGCTTTTCCACTAGAATTGATTCTCAAGGTTGGGAAATTGTGATGCTAGAAAGTTGTTTTTATTAATAGGTTCTTGGAGCAATTATTTATTGCCCTTAATTACACTGAAGTCTTCTTTTGAAAAGAAAACATAAATAAGTGTTTAAAGTGGACGTAGAAAGTTCACTGTATATTGCTACTCGATCTTCCACAGCGTGAGGTTTGATTCTACCATGCATCGTTGATGTTTTTTATATTGTGTTTCCAAGCGGTGATGACAATGAAGAATGCCTCTTTACCATATTTTTGTAATGAAGCTTTATGATTCATAAATTCAATAAAGGTGGATATGCACGATCAGGGTTCGCTTTGGTATGTGCTAGTTGAACGTATTCCTGAGCCTTCTGAAGCAATTTATCTTGCAAGATCCTCTGAGAAAGCTCACATTGTGCAATTGATCGTCGTGTTGAAATTTGTGTTATTGTTGATAAAAAGTCATCAGGGTTTCGAAAAGTGTATGATCTGGTGCAAGGCTTTTGAATGAGCCCAGATCTAAATTCTAGGAATATTGTTCAATTCCTTTGCTGCTTTGTTTGTCATATGATTCCAATGGTCAAGGTTTGCTAGGTGGTGGTTGAGTTAGGGAGTACACCTATAAGCATATTAATTTCTGGTAGGCTAGAAGGGTGCCTGTTATGTGCTCATGACCGCTTGAAATTGTTACCATTCAGATTTCTGTGGGCTGCTATGGTACACAATTGCAGTGATGTACCTTCTAGTTGGTGTTCTCTTTGTCATTAACTCTCCATTTTAGGTGCGTGACATAATGAGTTCTTATTTTTCCTTGGCATGGAGTTTTTGCTTCTTGATGATTTCAATTTTCAGTTTTCTTTTGCTTGGAATTCTGGTTGGATCTTTTAAGGGCTACTGAAGTTGATTCTTATTATATGAGCTTATAATCTTTTCTGGCCAACCTTTTGCAAATTATTTGGAGTTGGCTTTGCGGTATGCTTGCCCATTCCCAAATGCTGCAGTTTACGTTTGATGTTGATATTTGAAGCAGTACAATCATATCGAAATAATTTGAAACTATATATTGATCATCATCAAACTATCAATGCGTGGTTACGTTGTGCGGGCATTGAAGCTAAGGGGTTTGTTGCCTGCATTTTCAGACGCGGTTACAGCTGGAAATATTGTATAGCGTCCATTTGGTTTGCTTTTATCTGCTATTTATGTGTTTAGCTGTTTAATTTAGAGAAATGTGATCTGTGATCACCCTGCAATTACTTCCAGTGGTATTATTAGGTCATCATCGTATTATCAACCATATAATTATTATAACATTTTATACTATAATATAATTATAATGTGTTATAATATTACATTATGTTATATTATATATTTAGTTATAGTATTTTTATTATAACATATTATATATCATATCATATAACGGACTATATTATATTAAATCTTATATAATATTATCATATATTATAATATACATTATCAATTGCTTAAGTATTGTAATATTTATACTGTAATACAATTATAATGTATTATAATATACCATTATGTTTATTATTATATATATTTCTTTTCACAATATGATGAAGTATTGTAATATGTTTTTCCTTTTCATAGTCCTCTTCTGGTGTGAGATCACCTCCCCATTCCGTCGTCCGAGGTGACCATCCATGACCTACCATTTATCCAGTTTATATTTGCCCGATTGTTTACTCACACCCTGCAATTCCAAACGGTTTCCTTTTAATCAACCCGGCGAGGAGAGTGACTCTTAATGAGACTCTCTTAACAAACTGAAAGCTTCCTAATTTTCAGAAACACGGGACCCCTATGCTGGAGCTCAGAAAACAAGTGCGGACGGACTACCATCCATGAATAACCAGAAAGTCCTATTAAGAGGCCACAATAATTATATAGATAAATGGTAAACGAATCAGTTTTTTTTTTTTTTTTTTTTATCCCTCAACAGACACTATAATCAAACCTTTAACCTTCATTTTGTGACAGGATTTTGTCCCTTTTTTTCACAAAAAAAAAAAAAAAAAAAAAAAGCTTACCTATGGCTATCGATGATGTGTCACAGAATGCTGCTTCCGACCTGAATTGAGCATACAGCATCTAATCAAAATTGTTAGAGGTGGTGTTAATCTGAAAGTGGCCCAGAATGATGTCTGCAAAGACGACATTCTTCATATGCCGCAAGGCGATGAAACCTCCTTTCCTTCTCTTAGGTGATCTGATCCTTCATTCACCAATAGTCTTTGCAGGAACACTTTCCCCGCTGAAATGATGGAAGCGGCTGCGATCACGCAAGACAATCTCCCGCCCAACAATTTTCGAGATAAACTTCATTGCTTCATGACAGTCATACAAACTCTCAAATTCTTCACAACACGTATTGTGGTTCCCTCCTTTGTGCTGATGAGTCCAAATGCAACAGCCAGCTTCTCACTGTGCATTGAGAGTGCATCCTCCTTTTCCTCCTCATCAATATTCTGAGACACAACGCTTGTGTCTGGGACATACCCAGCCAGCTTCATCCTTAAACCCAACGCACTGATCATCGAATAAATTTCTTTGGACTGGGGATGAGACCGATCTCCCATAAAGAATTCATGGACCGTGTTATCCACCTCAATCCAACTGCAACCAGGCGTCTTGACCACCTGTTTCTCTCTCATCCTTAGTCGACATTTAGCTGCATCCTCCAACCTACCAACTGAAGCATAGACGTGTGCTAGATAAACGTAGCTGCCAGAGTGCTCAGGATCTAACTCAAGTATATGCCGAACCACCTTCACTCCTCTACGTATATCACCATGGATCCGACAACCACCCAGCAAAGCACCCCATACTATAACATTGGGTGGCACCCTCATCGAATCGATCAAGTTCTGAGCTTCATCAAGTCGTCCAGCACGGCTGAGAAGATCCACCACACACCCATAATGCTCGACCTTTGGGTCAATCCCAAACTCATCACCCATCCTGTTGAAATATTTCATCCCCTCATCCACCAGACCAGCATGAGTGCAGGCTGATAAGATGCCCATGAAAGTGATATCGTTCGGCTTTATCCCGTGCTGTAGCATTTCGTGGAATCCAAAGATTGCCTCCTCTGCATGGCCATGCATGGCTGACCCGCATATTATTATACTCCACGAGATCACATCCTTCTCTTGCATTCTTTCGAACACTCTCCTAGCCTCTCGAATGCACCCACACTTGGCGTACATATCCGAGAGAGCGTTTCCCAAGAAGAGGCTAAGCTCCACCGCCCTTCGTTTGATGAACCCATCAATCCACCTCCCTAAATCAAGGGCACCCAGGTGGGCGCAGGCCGAGAGAACACTCACAAGGGTGACATCATTAGGCGGTGCGCCACCGGACTGCAGCATCTTGTGGAAAACCTCGATGGACTCCAAGAACTTTTCGTTCTGTGCGTACCCAGCGATCATGGCATTCCAGCAGACCACATTCCTTTCTGGCATCTGGTCAAAGAGCTCACGGGCCGCGGCCACATCACCAGACCTGGCAAGACCCGCTATCATCGCGGACCAGGAGACCATGCTCCTCTCGGGCATTCGATCGAACAACTCTCTCGCCGCGGTGACATCACCGCAGGAGGAATAGCCAGAGATCAGAGTGTTCCACGAAACGACGTCCCTCACAGACATTTCGTCAAACAAGCGGCGAGCGACAGCGGGGCAGCCGAACTTGAAGTACATGCCGACAAGAGAGTTGCGGATGAAAAGGTTTGCATCGAGGCCGCGCTTGAGGAGGAGAGCGTGAGACATCTCGCCGTCGGGGACGGCGGCGAGGCCGCCACAAGCTTTGAGGACGGAGGTGAAGGTGAATTCGTCCGGGAGAGGATGGAGGGAAGCGAGGAGGAGGTTAAATTGCCGCAGGGCGAGAGGCCAGAGGTGGTGAAGGGCGAGGTTGCGGAGGAAGGCGTTCCAGACGAAGAGGTTTGGGGCGGGGAGGCGGGAGAAGACGAGGGCGGCGTAGCGGGGGTTGGCGCGGGCGGCGCAGGCGGAGATGAGCTTGACAGCCACGAGATTGGGATCGACGGTGGGGGGAGGGGGGTCGGTCAGGAGGCGAGCGTGGACTTGGAGGAGCTGCCGCATCGTGAGTTCGGTGGCGCATCGTAGCAGAAGTGCGGCGGGGTCGTGGTGGCAAAGGCGATGGGGTTGAAGTGCCACGGTGCCAGGTTGGGTGGTGGCAGAGACGGCGGCGGGTGGGTGGTGCCTGCTCCTCGTGGCGGGGCTCAACTCCTGCAATTTTTCTCGGGCAGAGATATATTTCTTTCTTTTCTTTTTTTCTTACGTATCGAATATTAAATTGGTTAGTTCAAATTTTTTTATTTCGTCAGCTCAAAGCATCACGCGCGACTGTGCTGTCGTCTCTAACATCGGATGAGAAAACGATGCAGCCGAGCAAAGAAAACTTTTAAAAGCACCCCAACATCAATAAAGAAAAGTGCAGAGAATCATAATCTCGTTCTTGCGTTCTTGCTGAAAGGAGGGAATGAAATAAAATAAATATTACAAAAAAAAAAAAACATCCTAGATGACAAGGCATCTCGCTTGAACATCAAAAGTGGTGGAAAAGAGGGCTCTCCCTGGCCTTCCATATCCAAAGACAAGGTGAGAGATACTTTCTAGGTCATACATACAAACTTCATCATGATAGATTGATCTCTTACACTACATATTTGTTGTTGTAGATTACTTTCTCTATGAAAGCGGTTGGCTTTTACCAGCCTAATCTGATCTGTTAGAAGTCATCCGCATCGTTACCAATTGCCCTTGCATCATCTGCCAATTTGCTAGTTATGAGCTTCTAAGCTTAGGGATCAGTGACCACTAATGAGTATCTAGCTCTGTGATGCCAACAAGCCTTGTTGGGAACCAGGCTGCTTCATCTGAAGTTTTAATGACTGAGATCATGCATCCTAGACATGATAAATTTGATTTTTTTTTTTTTCCAACAACTTATTACAGATTCGAAAGCTTATCCAGCAACCTTTTTATTGCACTCATTGGCAATCTGTCCATGATCATTGACTATCAGAATTCAAGCACCTTGCGTAGAATCTTTTTTTTTCTGTTCTGGTCCTTCAAACACAGGTTCTTCGTTTGGCGTTCCACCCAGCTCATATTATCATTTCATTTTCCTCCATAAATTATCATACTGAAGCTCATAAGATTGCAAACATGTTTGTGGCTTGCCTTCTGTATATCCTAACCAGTAGATCAATCAAAAATTAACTATTTGATGAAGGTCTAGAAATTTGACCTCAATGTTTATGTCCATGCCCTACTACAGAGAGCAGAGAGGACAGCAATCCTCATTTAGCAACTTTTGCAATCCAGTGCATGAATAACATCAAGCACGTCTCCTGGAACTGAAGCTGCAGCGCATTTTGTGGAGACGCCAATTACCTATCTTCAGATCTGCTTTCTTAAAAAATCAAGTTTCAAGCCAATCCAGCATGAGCCAAGAGAAAAACGTATGTGCAAGAAGATAGCTTTAATTACATGACCCAGAAATAAAGATCATCACCTAGTTAAGTGGTTCTCACTCCACACCAAACATCTTCAGCAGCTACGAGAATGGTAAAGAGATTGAATACTCCCTACTGGTGCAGTATTCTGCGGCCCCAGTTACATGAAAATTTTGAGTTATCAAATCAAAGAGGGAGTGGATTTGTCCAGACCCTTCCAATTCTCTCCATGGTCCTGAAAGAATATTTTGCAATACAATAGGATGCAAATCAGACCCTGGTCCAAGACAAAGCTGGGGAAGATGCCAGTGTACCCTGTACAAACAAAAATCCAATGGACAAGCCTGTACTAGCTCTCCAGCCAATGCCGCCAGAAGCCAATATAGTCTTCCACAAGAAACCTACATTACTGAGATAACTATTCACACTAAAGATAACAAGACCCAGCAAATTTCCAGTTTCACATAGTTTGCAAGCAAGATGAGCAAATGATGTCAGACCTCAACAGGAGCACTCAAATCTTGTCACAAACTGAAAATAGAGCAAATTCTCCAGGCATTCAGTAGCAGATGCACCCACAAGTCACAAGAAAATGAATCTACAATATTCAAAGGGTAGTGTCATAATATAAAGCAATTGGTGATGGAAACTTCACGCTACAATGTGGAAGCATTGTATCACTAAAATCAAAATAAAGAACTAGAGCTAAGAACTGATTACTAGAATACAAAAGAAAACATTATCAATGAGAAAAGCAAAGATATAAACTAACATGAATTCAATCTAATATCAATCCATGAATTAGCAGAAAGTGTTATTTGTATTTTTTATTAGTGTAATAAACAATCAGCTAAGACCTCAATATTCATGATCCAAAGAACAGAATATAAACATCCAACTGTAAAGTGACCGGCATAAGGATTCTAAGAGGCCCAAACAAAATTAAATAAGCAGTGTCCCAGAGGACTCATTTGATAGTGAACACCATCATTTGCATCCTTGGTATCAATCGCACTTGTAATTTAATCATGACAAGAGGGCCAAAACTAAGACCTATAGATCAGCTTACTCAGTACTGATTTTCTATATTTATAAACAAAGCAATAGTTCATGTCATTACCTATAGACTGCATAAGATTTTGGGGCTTCTAGAGATCAGTAGTACAAACATATAGTCTAACATGTCATTACCTAAGAGAAGCAATGGAGAAGCAAATGACAACATATAATATGACTTGACCAAGTGCTGCCTGTACCAACTTTGGTGAACCACCAATCACCTCATGTTCTGATCCCTAAGTGCCTGTATGCATAGAAGGACTGGATGATAAAATGAAATGTCACATTAACTACTTGCTTTATAGATTTTTTTTCCTTTAACATAAAAAGGGTATGATATGGCCAACAAACATAGTTACCATCTAGAATTCAGATGACTAGCAATAGTTATCAATTCAAGTGAAATTTGTATGAATATCAATTTTAGTGCAAGTAGGATCCAAAGAAGTAATAACCAAAAAAAAAAGAGGAAGAAACCCAGTAATTATTTCAGATAAAGGAATATTAATTGATTGGTCTAATATAAAATATCAAATTGAACCTATTAATTGAAGCGAATTTACTCTTTATTTACAAAGGAACAATTAAAAAACCCAGCAGTGTATTGTTATTTCACACCAAGGGCACCTAAACAACATATTGTAAGCAGCCTGAAGAAAAGTTGGCATGGCAAGAACCCACAAAAGTGGATTTTTACAGCTGTGCTTCCGTAATCCACAGAGTCGTAGGACCATGATCCCTAGCAATTTCTTTGACTTGTTGACGTTCACTTCTTAGTTCTGCTAAGTTGGGCAGATCAAGAAATACAGGCATCTGGTCAGGATCTTCATGAACCCAGAATCCACTTCCTGCTCCTCTGTCCCAAGGTTCCTTCTCAGGGACCCATAAAATTTGCCACTAGGTTGCCTTCCTTCTGGGCGATTCACCTGAAACAACCGGTGATTGTGATTTAAAAAAAAAACTTCAAGGCTCCAAGACTGCAAAAGGCCTCAGTTTAATTCAGGAGTTCTTCCCTGTTGCCTGACATGGGCAATCCAGACGTGCCTTTAACAGGTTTTTCTTGCCTGTTGTAGGAGGCTATAATTATAATATTGAATTGTTTTTCTACAATCCAGAAACCCAGATTAAGGCATTTCCTACATCTCTATATGAACATCATAAGCTGTCCTGTAATAAAACCAGTTCTTGTTGATATCTCCTCCTCAATTCCTTTTTCCACAATCTAGGCTTAGTGAAGGAAGAGAGAAGAGGGCCCTATGGAGAATTGGGTCAGAAATCCATAGTAAAGTCCAACCACAATGACTGAATTTACTATCTTCATGCATAAGGATAATAGATTACCTGGTTGAAAGGATTTTAAGTTTATCACAAACCTCCCTTTTCCTTGTAGGAGATTCTAATTATAATAATAAGCTGTTTTTTTTACAGTCAAGGAACCCAGACTAAGGCATTTCTCACATGGTTCAAATCAGCTTTAAAACAATTTTGCTTGCATCTACCCATACTTCACTGTCACATCCCCCGATTAACCTGGATCTAAATTCCTATTAAGAATTATTAGAAAAATAAAATGAATAAGAAAAATTAAGCAAAAACAGGATAATTTACATGTAATGTTAAATCCAGGTCAGATAATAACTAAATTTATTTGATTTCATGGCAGATCTGTCATGGAAATATATGTAACATAAGAATTTCTGCAAGGCGCATACCTAAGATACTTCTAAGGAAACCAAATTGAACATAAGAAATTCTATACAAAGGTATGTTGAACAGATTACCTGGAAAATAAGGTGAAATGCCAGGATAGAAAATGGCACCTCAATAGAATTCCTTCCGAGTAGCTACTTCCACAAAAGTTGATTTCCCATCTACCGACCTGTATGATTTAGTGTGATTTCCCTCCTTGAACCAATCAAAGAAGCCACAGCCATGCAAAATAATGTCCTGTCCATCAATTTTGGAGATAACCTTCATGCCAGTCTTCCCAGCAAAATTATATCCAGCATTTATATTGGCATAATGAATGTTTAGATGGCAGGACCACATTTATCACTCAAGCTATGCAGTGCCACAAGTGTTACCAACTGAAAGTCCTCCAACAAATCAATTCAAGATCCTTGATGTAGATTCATTGTTCCATGTGATCACATTTACATAGCAATTCTGAATCCTACCCATCTAGAGTGCATTTATGATCGGAGTAATTAAACTTGCAGGTATGATTCTTTGACCATCATTCTATAAGCAAAGTGCTCTCTCTTTTAGCACTCATCAAAAAAGTTCCATGAAAAAGTGCACGATAAGTGGCCCAATTTGGCTTTACTCTATTTTGTATCATGTCATAATATAGTCCAAGAGCCTTAGTCACTTCACCACTCAACGTACAGCCATGTATCAAAAAATTGTATGCCAGTGCATCAGGCTTCACCCCCCTGCTCAGCATATCATCCCACAGCTTACAAGCTTCCTGTAAGTCACCCTTTCTACAATGCTCATGAATAAGCGTTGAATAGCTAATGCAGTCGGGAGATATTCCATTGTCAACCATGTCAGCCAGAAGATTGATAGCAACCTGAGTTCTGCCTATTTTGCAAAAACCCCTTATCAATATATTATATGTGACTGTGTTTGCTAGGAGCCCTTTAACCATAACCTTGTGCAGTACCACAGCTTCATCCATATTTCCTTCCCTGGCAAGGTGGTCAAGGAAACAGCCATAAGTAACTCTGTTAGGAAGGAAACCACGGACCAACATCTCTTTACAAAACAGCTCCGCTTTACTGATAAACCCTGCCTTACACAAGCCATTTATAAGCGCAGTATAAGTTACAACATTTGGGGCACAGCCCTCGCTACCCATCCTACCCCAAAAACCTAAAGCCTCTGTCATATTTCCTAGTTTAGCATGTGCATCAATTATATTTGTATAAATATCATCTGGTTTGACTCCCCTATTAGCCATCTCCCTCAGCAGTGAATATGATCTTATCTGGTCATGTTTTTTTAGAACTCCATGGATAAGCACACTATAGCAGACAAGATCCATTTCAAGTCCTCGCCCCACCATTTCTTTCCAAACGCTGTAAGCTTCATGTACTCTTCCTTCTTTGCAGAGTCCATTTAGAAGTGCACTGAAGCTCATCTGGTTAAGCGCAAGTTGCTCGCCAAGTAGATCATCAACGAACTCCTTTGCTTCAGACACCCTACCAGTCATACACAAGCCACTTATTAAAGACCTGTAAGTATAATTATCTGGCACAAGACCACTTTCCACCATTGCATCATATAGCTGGAAAGCTCTTGCTGTATCCCCTACCGAGCAATACCCTTCTATCATAACATTATAAGTAACTTCATTTGGAGCCACATTTGCTTCAAACATTTGTTTGAACAACCGAGCTGCTTCCGCCATCATCTTAGCCCGGCAAAATCCACCAATGAGCGCCGTAAAAGTATGGGTGTTCCATGCCACGCCCTTCTCAGGCATCTGGCAGTGAAGGTTCAAAGCAGCATCCAGATCGACTTCCTTGCAGTATCCAGTAATCAATGCGGTATAAGTCACTGCATTTGGTGCCAACCCTTCATCGATCATCTCCTGGTATAGAATCTCCGCTTTGCTCAAATTCCCCAACTTGCAATGCCCATTTATCAAAGCATTGTATGGGTAAATAGCAACCCGCACCCCTCCTTTCTCATTCTATCAAACAGAAGGTGCGCATCGTCCATTTTCCCTCTCTTGCACAGAGAATCGATCAATATCGAGTAGGTAACGTCATTGGGCGGCAGACCGTTCTCCCTCATCTTCAAAAAGAGAGACTCAGCCTCATCAAACTTCCCACTTTTACACAGAGAATTCATCAGAGCATTGTAAGCAAACAGATTGGGAATCATTCCTAAATTCGCCAATCTATGAACCAAATCAAAAGCCTCCTCTACCTTGCCTCTCCTCCTCCTCAATCCATCGACCAGAATCGAGGTAACAGCTTCATTTGGAACGAACCCGAACCCCAACATCTCCTTCGTCATCTCCAAGGCTATACCGAACTCCTCCGCCTTGCATAGGCCAAGCACCAGCGCCCGGTAAGTCATGGCATCCGCTTTCAACCCCTTACCTCCCAGAGAATTCTTGATCTCCACCGCCTCCGTAACCCTTCGGTTCTTGCACAACCCATGGATCAACACGTTGTATGCATCGACACTAGAATTGAGCCCCTCCATCTCCATCTGAATGACAATCTCTTTAGCTCTCTCCAGATCCTTCAATTCGCAGTAGCTCCTCACCGCCGCGGTATAAATGAAGTTATCAGGCCGAACACCGGACCTCGTCACCTCGTCGAACACACCCGAGACCAGATCAAACCGCCGGATCCTCGCCAATCCATGCATCACGTCGCTAAATGTTCTAGCCTCGGGCAGCAACCCGGAGCCGATCGTCAGCCTGAGGATGGCGACGGCGTCCAATTCCCTCCGTGTCTGGAGGTAGGCCTGGATCAAGAAGTCGAAGCCGAGGGCGGAGGGGAAGCCGCAGAGGTCGCGCGAGCGGAGCATGGAGTGGAAGGCGTCGGCGGGAGCGGCAGAGTGGCGGGAGGTGAGGGATTGGAGGAGGGAGGAGGCGGGCCAGTGGAGGCCGGCGCGGAGGAGGGCGAGGGCAAGAATGGAGAAGGAGAGGAGGGAGTGAGGGAATCCGCGGTGGAGGCCGAGGAAGTTGAAGAAGCGGAGGGCGAGGCGCGGGTGGTCGAGGGACTGGAGGAGGAGGGCCTCGACGTGGCGGGGACGGAGACGGTGAGTGACGAAGGGGGCGTTGAGGGAGACGCTCCAGCTGTGCTTCGAGTGGACGATCTCGCGGAGGATCTTGACGAATCCCTCGTCGCGCTCGTCGTCGGAGACGGAGGAGTTAGCGGGGGCGGTGGAAGTGGAGAGGGATCTGGCGAGGATGAGGACGGATGGATCACGGAGGACCGGAGAGAGGGGAAGAGGAGGAGGCCTCATCGGGGATGGTAGGGAAGCTTGGTCCGGACTCGCATTCTATAGTCCACGCGACTGGGTTCGCCCGTTACGATGTGGGACCTTCCGTCCTCAGATCGGTCTAGGTTGGACTAGACCCTTGGGGCGTCGCATTTGCCATCGTGGCGCTGATTGCGTCGAACCGAGGTGACGGAGTGCGCCATCCGATGTCTGGCAAGCGAGTTTGGACACTTCAGTTCAAGGCCAAGCCAAACCACATCCTGCGAACCGGTGCTGCTAAGGAGCGCCTCACGATTTATATATATATATTTTTTTTTTCTTTAGACAGTGTTTGAAATAGAGATGAGCACAAGACCGAAATAAAGATGATATCTGGACTGGTTATGCTGCCTGATAGGTTGTGCCAGATCGTGCCTGGCATGGCCCGATCTGCTATAGTACTGGACCATGCCAAATGAATTATTAATATGAAGCCACCTTAATGGTGGGGTGTTTGGTATAAACCCCTATCGATTTATTAATTGAAAATCAAAATGATACATAAAGGTAGAAAGGCTAGGCCTGACCTCCAAAATACAATAAGAAAGAAAGAAAAAAATAAAGATGACTCACTTTAATAATTAAAAAAATAAAAATATATAGTTATAAAAATCGAGATGATTTACTCATCAGTAATATTTGTGTCATCATCATCTTCGTTGGTTAAGCTATGTCCACCTTTATCTTGAAGCCTCGCCTCAACATCCAACCAATCTTTAAAGCAAAGAAGCATTCTAACCGTCTCACTAGTCATCCTACCTCTCTTTTCGTCCAGAACACATCGACCTACATTGAAAGCGGATTCCAATGCTACTGTCGATATTGGAACAACTAAAATATTCCATGCAATAGCAGACATAATAGGATATTGATTTCTAACACTCTTCCACCAAGCTAATACATATAGAAATTCTATTTGATTTTCATCATATGCAGAATGAAAACTATTCTGTAAATAAAATTCTAATTTATTACTTAAAGAGGAAGAAGATGAAGCACGTGTGTATCTTCTTTGTGCAATGAATGAAAAATAGATGACGAAGGAAATCTATAAGAAGAAGCAGAGCTTTGAGCATGTATTCTAAATCCACTAATTTTGTCATCATATAAAGCACAATATCATTAAGAAGTCATGTTACTTCATCTTTAGCAGGTTCAGGATCTTGATTCATATTTTCATAATATTCATCAATTAAAATTTTTGCGCAACTTAATTTAACTCCATGATCAAAAACAGCAGCTAAGTTATGCAAAGAACATATCTATCTCAATATTCATTCCATTTAGTTTCCATTTGACGTATAATTTGTATTAAAGCATCATCATATCTATGTTCTTTAAATTTTTTACTAATTACACATGCTTTTTGTAAAAATAAACAAGAAGTTGGATAATAATATAAGAAAGAACATATATATGATATGTTATATGGTTGTGGGGGGGTTAAAATGGTCAAAACCCCTCCATATGGCCGTTTATAGCTGTTTCTAGCCATTTTTAAATGGCTAGAAATGGCTCTAACTAGGCCGTGCCAACTTGGCCCATGGCGGGCTGTGCCGAGCATGACTTAATTAAGGTCGTTAGGGGTCGTGCCAGGCACGACCCGTAACATGCCAGGTCGACAATTTTTTTTTTACGAACCGTGCTGAGCATGACCAGTTTATTAAAGGGCCGTGCCAAGCACGACCCTATTTTTAATGCGGCTCAGTGGGCCTGGGCCATGCCGTGCCATGCCAGGCACGGCCCAATGCCCACCTCTAGTTTGAAATAGGGGATATCCCCTTCCTATCTTATCCCCAAAAGCTATAACTAAGAGGGATAACTCTGAAAAAGTTTAACCAGAGAGGATAACCCATGTTTAACCATGGATTATCCCCTGAACTTATTTCCTAGGAATCCCAATAATAACTAGAGTTATCCCTTGATTACAAAGTTATTATTTAAAATGGCAGTGTTTGAAATAGGGGATAAGGGGGGATATCTCCCTTGTCTCCAAAAGCTATAACTAGAAGGAATACTTGCAAACGAACCATGCTGAGCATGACTGGTTTATTAAAGGGCGTGCCAAGCACGACCCCATTTTTGGTGCGGCTTGATGGGCCTGGGCCGTACCGTGCCATACCAGGCACGGCCCAATGCCCACCTCTAGTTTAAAATAGAGGATAAGGGGGATATCCCCTTCCTCTCTTATCCCCAAAAGCTATAACCAAGAGGGATAACTCTGAAAAAAGTTTAACCATAGAGGATACCCATGTTTAACCATGAATTATCCCCTAAACTTATTTCCTAGGAATCCCAAGAATAACTAGAGCTATCCCTTAATGACAAAGTTGTTATTTAAAATGGCAATGTTTGAAATAGGGGATAAGGGGGATATCTCTCTTATCTTCAAAAGCTATAACTAGAAGGAATACTTGTGAAAAAGTTTAACTAAAGGGGATAACTCATGGTTAAACATTGTTTATCCCCTAAACTTATTCCCTAGGGAATCTAGGAATAACTAAAGTTATCTTTTGATGGTAAAATTGTAATTTTAAAAAGGTACTTATTCTCTTAGTTATTTTTTGGATAAATGTTATCGTGTACACTTATTCAGGGATAGCTTCTAGGGAGTCAAAAACTATAAAAGATGATTATCCCTTTAGTTATCCTCTGCATAAATACTATTCTATGTACATTTATTTAAAATAATATTTTAGGAATCAAACACTATCTTAATGCATACTTTACCACGATGGACTTTTGAGAGCAATGCGAGACATAACCCTGCTAAAGTTGATCCCAAGTTCGAGTAAAACAAAAAAAAATATATTAGGGTTAGATTCTTTAAAAATAAATCTAATGAAGGAAGCAGTTCTCCATATAGTTGGAAAAAGTATGCTTCGGTGCTATGAAAGATTTTTCATCTGCATTAGTAAACACTCTGGAATATCTTTTGCCATGCCTGCTATCGAGCTAGTAGCAGAGGAAAAATGTCATTACATCCAGCTCCCAGCATTAAAAGTGATGATGCCCAATCACTGGCTCTGAACGTCGGGGACGGACTGATTCTTGAACCTTCGCTTCACCAGGTTGCATGCAAAAAAGTCCCAGGACCGGAGAGAATTCTCCAGTGGGACCCTTCGATGCCCAAGTTAGCAATTGAGGTCACAGCAGAAGAGGAGCTCGAATGAGTTCTTTTTAGATGAAAAGGTGCTCCTCGGGGAGGAGGGATTCCTCTCTGGGCCTTAGGATAGCGATTTTTTCGGGGTTATCACACATACCTGTTTATTGACTGGATTCACCTTTTTATAGGGGTTGATCCTGGCATGATCACGTGGGATTCCATGAAGAAGGAATGTCCGCGGAGTTCTTAGAAGTTGCATGAATCTACGCTGGTTGATGGGTCCTGTCTCATCGAAAAGGGAGAAAATGGCGGTTGGTGGGCTAAGTCCCATCAGCTAGCGGGGCTATTGGGTAGTTGGGTCCAGTCCCATCAGTAGCGTGGCCAGTGGGTAGTTGGATCTGGCATTGTCAGGCGGCGCGGGTCAGAGAGGTAGCGTCCTGAGCTACCAGGGCCATGTTGGGGCAGATTTGGAGGAAACCGGGAAGTCTCGACTCTCCTGGGGGAACCGAGGCTTATCTGGGTCGGCCAGGGGTGGCCGGGGCCAGCCTCGCCGACTAGGATGGTGCCGACTCGGGTGAAGGGCCGACCAGGAATGGTCAGGGCCGACTCGGCCGGGCTTGAAGATGCCAAGGCCGAGAAGGGCCGACCAGGAATGGTCGGGGACCGACTCGGCGATCTTGGAGATGCCGGGCCGAGAAGGGCCGACGTGCTTGGAGATGAACTGGTCGAGGGGCCGACTCGGCGATCTTGGAGACGCCGGGGCCGAGAAGGGCTGACCAGGAATGGTCGGGGCCGACTCGGCGATCTTGGAGAGGGCTGCCGGGGCCGAGAAGGGCCGACCAGGAATGGAGTCGGTGCCGACTCGGCGTGCTTGGAGATGCCGGGGCCGAGAAGGGCCGACCAGGAATGGTCGGGGCCGACTCGGCAGTCTTGGAGACGCCGGGGACCTGATAGGAAGGGCTTTCGACCAGGAAGTCGACTCCTACCTTTCAGGAGTCGACTCGACTCGACGGACTCGCTCTGGAGATCCGCCGGGGCTGAGTTAAATCTTGAGAAATTCATATTTAATCCGTTTCAAGTCCGATTTGGATGCCGTTTGAACCGTTGGATTTCTAAAATCGAGTTCTTCAAATGGTAAAGTCTTTTCTTAGAAATGTTACATAAAAGTATAGATTTAAGCGAAAAAGGATGATCTGGGCTATAAATCTATTAAAAAAATGCTATATCAGGGGCAAAAGGGGAAAAGGCTCCGATGTCAATTGCAAATTGTGTTAAGGGCAACTTAGGAAAGAAAATATAAGGGCAAAATAGCATGGTTATAAGTGAGCCACGTGTTTTTCGCATGCCTTAACCCTTAAGTTTCCTATGACTTGGTCCCCAAGTCATTAGAGAAAAAGGGGAACGTGGGTTCAGCCAGGGAAGCTTGGGGATTTGTGGACTCCAGGTAAGCTATAGCTTCCCTAGGTCTTGTATGACTTTAGATTTTCTTAGATTAGTGTATTTTGAGGTAATAGTAGAAGTAATCTTGAGTAGAGATTGGGTGGAAGAAAATAATGAGATATTAGAGGATAGATCATGTAAGCATGCACGGTTCGTGGGACCTCGTGTGGAGGTAATCCTAATAGCCATTGTATCTGTATGTTGACGTAGGTCAAGAGGGTTATTCCAGGGAGCCAAAATACCAGAGTTGAGTACCAGTTGTACCAGTCGAGGAGTAACCTACTAAGGTGAGTGGATTTCTCATCTAGCAATAAGAGGTTAATTTGAGCTAGTATAATGAGATTTATACCTAGTTATGGTATGCTATGTTTAGCTGAGTATTATGTATGTTTTAAATATGAGAAATGAGAACCTAGTATATGATAATCTGATAAATGAGTTTTGAGTATAAACACATAAGCATGAGTTTCAATGAGGGAATTTTTAATGTATACATGGCATATTTGCATGATAAAGCTTTACAAATGATGTATGAGTCATACTGAGCATCAGGCAGCTAGGGGGCTGATCACCCTTTAGACTGTACTGTAGCATGAGCATTGCACACTACTATCGAGCCGGCACCTCCTTGCGAACAGATCGTACGATGAACCCCAGAATCGGGGCCGCCAGAAGGGCTCAGTGGAGCGAGCCCGTAGGAATGGTCGGTGCCGACTCGGCGGGCTTGGAGATGCCGGGGCATCATGAGAGCATATGTTGGCCGCCAAATAGTTACCAGGAATGGTCTGATGGGGCCATACTCGGCGGTCTTGGAGAGTGCCGGGGCCGAGTACAAGGGCCGATTTCTCCATAGTTAGAATCCAGTCGGACTTAGGCCTATGATTTAAACTTCAGCGATCTTGTAGACGCTGACGGGGATTGACTCGGCAGAGAAGGGCCGACCAATGTGAATCTTGTAAACTGCCTGAGGAATGTCATGAAAAATATTATCTGAGCAGGTTGATGCTTAATGTTGATTGGGTGATTTGTGAATATAATTGAGATAAAAGTGAAAAGTTTTTAACAGGATGTGTTTTCGTGTGTCTGCCACTTATGATAATTAGTTGGGGTTCTCTAGCTCTTTATGGAGCGCTACATAAAGACTAGTAAAACTCTATCCGATTACCACAAGTGTGCAGGTGTGCAGTCGGTGGCCCCAGAGAGGAGGGGGAGCTGACAGGCCGACCAGGAATGGTCGGTGCCGACTCGGCGGGCTTGGAGATACCGGGGCGCACTAATATTTTGTTTTGTTGAAATTATCCTTGTGGCTACATTAGCCACATCAAAAAGAAAGCTCAATCACCCACATAATTACTGGTCTTTCACAAGATGATAGTGCATCTAACAAAGCAAAATCTTGGTTGCACCATTTGTTTTTGTTTGCATCAAAACAAAAAAAAAAAAAAAAAAAACATGTTTTGACGTGTTGAATCGGCAGGAACACGGCATAAGCGCTAATGTCAGCTTTATTAGAATATAGTGTGGCATCAAATAAATGGTCCAACGCTAAGTAACACGCGATAGAGATGATGTTCACACGATAGAGATGATGTTCTCTCAAAAGAATCGACCCTATTCCAACCAAGGATGAGAGTAAATCTTAAAGGCTTATAGTATGCTTCAAACAAACACTAGAGGTGTTACTGTAGCAGTGTGTTACTGTAGCAGCTCCCTGGTTCTTCTCCTTTCGTCTGCTTTAAGATTGGTGTGCCGGCTCTCTGTAGTGGTGATCTTCGGTGATCTTCGTTCTCTTCGAGTACTTGCAGTTTGGTTCTGGTTCCCCTGCCCTCCCCCTCCGGTCCTATGGCTTCGGATGGTGGTTCCGATGGCCGATTCCTGGGCGACGGGCATCAAAAACGAGCTTTCACTGGGTTTCATCTTCCGATGCCGGACCGAGGTAGCGTTGCTGGAAGCCCATTACCCTGACGTGGTCCAAGTCCCGGTGGCGGAGCTAGAGGCAGAATCAGTGGAATGGCAACAACGGGCTGTGTTGGTGAGGACATTCCACCGGTGGGTTCCAGCGGAGGCTTTTCTCAGGGAATTCCGCGTGGTGGCATTCCAGGAGAAATCATTTCCCTTAGCTTGGCGTACCGGTGCCACATCTTTCGATTTGCCGACTCTACCGCCCATGACATGGTGCTGAACCGTCCATGGATTGTAAACGGACAGCCGGTTGCATCTGAAATTTGGAGGCCGGAGTTTTTCCCGGCGGCGGACGCTGTTACGTCGGCTCTCCTGTGGATTAGATTGCCTAACCTCCCGATCGAATACTGGAGGGAGGAGATCCTCAGCGAGATCATTGCGCTGATTGGCCATTTCTTGTTTGCTGACGCAGCGACTCTGGCGAGGAACAGGGGTGCTTTTGCCCGGGTCTGTGCCCGTGTCGAGCTCCGGTCTCCTCTCCGGCCGGGGTCTCGGCTACGGGGCTTGTCAGGGCCATTCTGGCAACAGTACGTCTACGAGTGTCTGGAGGGTATTTGCCAGCATTGTGGCTCGTTGCATCTTTGCGGTGGCTGTTCTTCATCGGTAAGCTCTATTGCTTAGTCATCTTCGGAAGCACCCCTATTCGGTTCCTGGATGGAAGCTATCCGTCAGCGCTCCGTGGCTCAGGGCTCTCAAGCGGAGACCAGAGGGAATCTGATGAAGGTAAAAGCCCCAGTGTTCCCTGCTCCTCATCCCATGGCTTCATCTCCGTCCTCTGCTCCAGCGGTCTTGGCTGGGGTGGGCTGCGCCGCCGAAGCTTGCTCGTCGACGAGGTGCTCATGGCCAGAAGGTCCCAGATTCGATTCCTGAGGATTCGGGAATGGATAAAGGGAAAATAACGAAGGAGGGTTCTGTGAATGTCAGCGTGCCAGAGTCTTCTGGGCGTGCCGGTTTATCTGAGGGGGGCATCAGCAATGTCTCAGCTGTTTCAGAAATTCAGCAGACTGAGGCTGATTTCTCCCAATCCCTACTGTCCAAGAACCCTTTTGCTTCTCTTGGTGTTGAATCTAGTGATGCTACTCCATCGGGGAGCATGGATGCTTGTCCGGGTCCCCTCAAGCGGGCCCATCCAGCGGAGTACTTGGCCCCTCGACTAGTCACTAAAAAAGTTATAAAGAAGGGCAAAGGCTGTTCTTCTTCCTCCAAAACCAAACAAGTCAAATCGGATGGTCCCGTTCATTCGACCGCTGCTCTAGGGTTATCTATTGTGAGTCCGATAAGGGTCTGGTGGGTGCGACGACCCAGTCTATTAGGACCACAGGCTCCTCTTCCCTCGCGGATATCCTAGGCCAGGGGATAGATCCAAGATCCATCGATCAATTTTCTCGGTCTGAGGAGGCTCAAGCTTCGATGATATGCATCTCACATATCCCTGAAGTTATCACTCGCTCTGAGTGCCTCCCTTATAGTGCCATGGCAGAAGTCCTGGGGGGGGGCCAGACTCCTCTTCCTGCTAAATGAAGATTCTTGTTTGAAATGTTCGAGGAGCTCGTAAGTCATCGTTTCGATCCTCTTTTGGCAGATTGATGCAAATTCATAACTTCGATATTTGTGTTCTTTTAAAAACTAGGTTGTCGGGGGATGGTTTGGCCTGGTTTCGGAGACAGATTGTTCGTGCTTGGTCCACGGTTGCGGTTGAGGCTGTGGGCCTATCTGGTGGTATTATTGCCATCTGGCATCCCTCCGTTGTTACGATTGATGTGGCTCATCAAAGTAACCAGCATCTTGGCCTTATTGTGTCTGAGGGGTCTGTTGACCCTTGGCTTCTCTTAGCTGTTTATGCCAGTAATGATTACCGGGTAAGACGGACTTTATGGTCTGATCTTCTTCCCCTCCTTGCCCAGGGCCTTCCTACCATTGTTACAGGAGACTTCAACTATATCTCTGATGTCAGTGAAAAATGTGGGGGTAGAAGGGTCACTGGTACAGTTGATATCTCTGAATTCAGGGCTTTTATCAGTTCAGTTGGTCTTTTGGACCTGGGATTCTCGGGCCCGTAATTTACCTGGTGTAACAACCATCAGGGTTCAGCTAGGGTTTGGGAGAGACTTGATAGAGCATTGGCTTCGGCTCAATGGCTTCAGAAATTCCCCTCTGTTTCTGTAACTCATCTCTAGATGATTGCTTCTGATCACTGCCCTGTTCTTATATCTACAGAGGTTGATCATTATCAGCGGAGGCAGTTAGATTTGAGCAGTTTTGGTCTACATATCCGGCAGCCCGGACTATCATCTCCCAGATCTGGCACCTTCCTATTCGGGGTAATGCTGTTTATCATCTTTCTCGTCGTCTTTTGCTGACTAAACGAAGGCTGGCCAGATGGAACAGAATGGAGGTTGGTGATTTGATTAGACAGGTGGAAGTACTTGAAGCTAAAATTAGTGCTCTGCAGGCTAAGGAGGATCAGAAGGGTATCCTATTGGACTCTGACCTATCTTCTCTTCGGGCCAAGCTTGCTTTACACCACTCTCTTCTCACCCAGCAGAAAATCTATTGGAGGCAACGGTCCAGGATCCAATGGATCCGCGAAGGTGACCGTAACACTAGATTTTTCCATCAGGTCACCCTGAAGCATCGTACTGCGAACAAGATTCGCAGAGTTGCTGATGATTCGGGTCTCTATCATGAGGATTTTCCTTTGATTCGTGACCAGCTTCTTCGCTTCTTTAAGGCCAGATGGTCGGAGTCCTCTGGATTAGGTTCTCCGGTCAGTCAGGTCCCTGTGTCTAGGAAGGTCTCCTCTCTGGAAAATGAAATGTTTATCCGTCCTGTCACTGATGATGAGATTCGTTTGGCATTATGGGAGCTTGGGCCGGATAAGGCCCCTGGGCCTGACGGATTTCCGCTATTCTTCTTTCGTCATTTGGGATATTGTTGGTTCAGAGGTGACTCAGGCTATTCATTTTGTCTTTCAAGCCAAGGCCATCCCTAGTGAGTGGAACCGGACTCTTATCACTCTTATGCCCAAATGCAACGATGCTTCCCTCCCTCAGCAATTTCAGCCTATTAGTCTATGTACTACTCTATACAAGATTTGTGCTCGTCTTCTGGCTGACCGTCTCCGCCGGGTGATTCTCCGCCTTATTGCAGTGGAATAGGGGGCATTTATCCATGGGCGTAGTATTTCGGATAATGTCCTGATTGCGCAGGAGTTTATGTATGATCTTCAACGTGCCCCGGCCAAACAGTGCCTTATGGCAGTGAAGCTGGATATGGAAAGAGCCTATGACAGACTCAGCTGGGCCTTCCTGAATCACTCCCTTTAGGAGTTTAGTTTTGATGATCAGTTCATTGATTGGATTATGCTTGCATTCAGAGGCCTTCCTTCTCGCTGATCATAAATGGGAGTCTGACTGAATTTTTTCACTCTTCGGTGGGGTTGCGTCAGGGATGTCCTCTATCCCCCCTTTGTTTATTTTGGCGGCTGACGATCTTTCCCATGCCTTCTATAAGGCTCAGGCCGATCATAGTATTGCCCCTTTTATGGCCAGCCCTGGGGGTCCTGCGATATCTCATCTTCTTTTCGCTGATGATTGTATTTTGTTGGGTATGGCTTCTACTGCCAATACTTCTTCCTTCGTAGATATTATTCAACGGTATTGCCAGGCTTCGGGTCAGAAGGTCAATGTTTTCAAGTCTTCTATTTGTTTCAGCCCGAAGACTGCTAGAGCTACCAGGGCAGCTATAGCCCAATTACTGGGTATCTCTTCTCAGTCTAACCGATTACAGTACTTGGGGGTTCCTATGACCGGTCGTCATCCTCGTTGTGCAGACTATTCTGCCCTGGAGTTGAGGGTTCGGAAGCGCATTGAGGGGTGGCAGGTTACGGGATTATCTATGATGGCCAGGGTTACTATCATTCGGTCAATCATTTCTTCTTTTCCTATGTATCTTCTTTTCAATGCTGTCATCCCATTAACTTACCTTAGGAGAATCGAGAGATGCTTCAGGGATTTCCTTTGGGCTTCTATGCAGGATGGACATGGTATCTACCTTATATCTTGGGAGAGGATTTGTATGCCGATCCATGAAGGCGGTCTTGGTATTCAGTCGTTGGCAATCAGAAGGGAGGCCCTATTGGCCAAGCATGCCTCACGATTCATCCTTGAGCCGCAATCTCTCTGGAGTTCTTTAATGCGCGCGAGATATGGTGATTGGTCTTCCTCAGTGCAAATTCAGTCTTCTCGGCGTTATTCTCCCTTTTGGAAAGAGGTGTGTCGCTATGGTAGCTCCATTCTGAATAACACCTCGTGGATGATTAGAGATGGCTCTTCCATCGATGTTATCCAGGATACCTGGTTTTCAGACATACCTCTTTCTCGTTGGCCTTCCTTCTTTAGTATTGACATTCCAAGGAGTATGACAGTTAATAATTTGCTCTCTTCTGATACTCCCTCCTGGGATGCCCCGATGGTGACCCATTTATTTGGTGTGGAGCTCTCTCGTCGGATCCTGTCCATTCCGCTCACCCCGGGTCTATCTACGGATATCAGACTTTGGAGGAGATCTTGCCTATCCAGGGCCCCCACAAAGGATCTTGTGCAGTTATTCAGGCCGCAATCTCAGGGGTCAGTGGAGGCTATGGATCTGGAAGCTTCCCATTCTTCCTAGGATCCAGCTCTTCATATGGAAGCTTTTGTGGGAATGCCTTCCTACTTGTGCATTGCTGGTGAGGAGGAAAGTGCCTATCCAGCCTACATGTCCGTTATGCGGTTTGGAGGCGGAGACCTCGGCTCATGCCATTTTCTTTTGTCCTAGAGTGGGGCGAATCTGGTTGTCCGTTGGCTACCAGTGTAGACCAGACCATGTGGATTCTTAGTGCTCTTTTTTCTTGGAAGACCTTCGGCAGGCTCCTAAATACAAAAGTTCTATTTGGGTTTCGACCGCTTACCAGATATGATTGTCTAGAAACTAGATTATCTTCGCTGATGCTTCTATATCTCACCACAGGATCATGTGGAATATTCGATCTTTGATGACGGATTGTGCACGTGGTTTTGCCGTTGGTGATTTTGACTCCTCTAGCCTCTGGGGCTCCCTGCTGCTTCGGCAGCGAACCGACATACGGTTTTATATCTTGGGAGCCCCCTCCTTCAGGGTATGTCAAAATCAACTTTGACGGAAGTGTTAGAGGACGGTTAGCGGGTTCTGGATTTGTCATCCATGGGTCGGAAGGAGACCTGTTGGTGGCAGATGGATTTGGCAGTCTGGAATCATCGGTCCCTATGGCTGAACTATATGCAGCTTGGGCGGGTATCTCCTTTGCAGTCCAGACTATGCATGCTTATAACCTCATTATTGAGGGTGATTCTATGACTGTTATTCGGTGGCTGCGAAGGGACAGTGTCTCCCAACCCACTATCAATCCGTTATTGCAGGACATCTGGGCTATCTTCAGTGAGATCCAGGGAGCTCAGATCCGTCACACCTATCGCGAAGCTAACTCGGCTGCCGACTGGGTGGCTTCGAGCGTGGCGCACCATTCAGGGTTTTGGTGTTAGAGGTAGGGTGATCACTGCCCTCTTGTTTTACAACAATTAGTGTATTCTGACCTTTATGGGCTGATTCGTACTCGTGTTGTATGATCGCCCGCTTGTACCAAAAAAAAAGGCTTATAATTATGACTAATTAAATTATAAGATCTCTAAATTTTATGCGGATTCGTTTTAGATTTTTTAATCCTAAAAATGATTTAACTTTCTAATTATAAAGAGACACTGAGAACTATGCACAAACTTTGCACAACATAACTTTATATTATCACTTTCTACCTTGTGTGCATCTTATCTAAATTTCTCATTGACTTGGACATTTAAGAATTTTTTAGTAAAAAACTTAAAACATTAATGAAATCATTAATGGGAGCATAATAGGTTTATGTTTTCTAAGCTTTTTGGGTGTGAACTATTAAGGTAGGAGAATGTACGCCCATGCCCATCAAGTTATAGCATGTAACTTTCAAATTTGCCATTCCACTTCATCCTAAAAAGTTAACTTTTGATTTTACTTAATTACAAGAGCATGAATGATAAAAATAAAAAAACCATGTGATTTGGTATATATATATATATATATATATATATATATATATATATAGAGAGAGAGAGAGAGAGAGAGAGAGAGAGAGAGAGAGAGAGTGAAAGAGTCCACAAGATGTAGGTAAGTTTGAAATTTTATACTTTCTTTAGTTTTTGGATCCATATCTATCTTAAAGCCATTCTATTTTTTATCTTTTTGATCTTTAAATTTACTAACTGTGTAAATCCAAGAACGAAGGAAGCGATCGAATTTAGGCTTTAATATATTTAAATATGATTAAGTCTAATACATATACTATATATATATATATATATATATATATATATATGTGTATGTGGGAAAAGTAGAGGTAGGTACTAGGCCATATTGCCCATAGTACGGCACTGTTCAGGCCCATATGGGCCGTCCAGACATAGTCCAGTACACTGTGCCGTGCTGGGCTCGAAAAATTTTTTTCGTTAGCCTGGCACGGCACGGCCCGTGATGGGCTTGGGCCGGCCCGTTAAGCCGTGCCGGCATGGTCGTGCCACGGCAGGCACTGTCTAGACATGTCCCATGTGGGCCGTGCCGGGCTTGAATTTTTTTTATCGTATCATATTGGCACGATCCATTTGTTAATGGAAGAAAGATTGTGAGGAAAAGAGGGGGATAATTAAAAATCCTTTTTTGGTCTTGAGCTTATATTTTATTTTTAATATTTTAACATGCATCTTTGTCAGAGGTTAAGTTTGTTATCTTGGTTGTTTTCATGGCTCATTGAGGAACAACACCATTTTCATTGAAATGTTTATAATTTCAGGACATCGTTATTATCAAACTAGCCATGAGAAGCAAACACTTTAGACTTTTTGCATTTGCTGTAATGCCCATACTCCAAGGCTCTTTGATTTTGTTAATTTAGCATATAGAATGCAAAATGCAGCTCTATAATAGAAGTTAGAATAAATTTGTTGTCTAACTTTTGCATCGGCATTATATTTATGATCAGATAATTGTAATATTATTATCATAGACATAATACCGTCAAATAATGCATGTTATGAGATTTTTGCATCATTTATATCAAATGACTAACCATTCTCTCATTACTATTGCTACGGCAATACGAGCAGAACATGAAAAAAAAAATTTAGTATTTGATAATTATTATTGCCGCTGAAATCCGTCCTTCGGCTCGAGCGCGATCGGGCTGCAGCGCGGGCTCCCTTCGGGACGGACCTGCAAGACAGTCCTCACGCGAGAGGCGTTGGGGGTGGCCCTCTACGGAAGACCCTCCGACGCCCAAGTCAGTGGAGACCAGCAATCAACAAATATGGGGAGAAGGATCCCCTGGGAAGAGTTCCTCCGAGCTCTCGCGGGAGCTTTCATGGCAGAGTATGAGAACTGCGAATGAAAAATGGGCATAGAATAGCCGTACCTGAGAGGCTTGAGTGTAGTAGTATTTATAGGCGGTCACCTGACTTCTTGGACGTACTCTGGATGAGGTCTGAAAGTTGTTGGGATCCGAAACGGATTCGAATCAGGTTGTTACAGGGCCGGTAGGATCCGTATCTGGTTAGTTAGAGGATCGACGGCTGGGAGGCGAGGAGAGCTGGCCGATGGATCGAGACTCAATGGCCACGTGGTCCCTAGGCCACTATTGTAGGTCCTAGGCCATGTCTTGGCATGATTCCTTGTTTGGAATCTTATTCTGTTACAGTGAATTTGAACTCTCCCGCGCCAGATTCCGCAGAGGTGTTGTGGTTCAGTCATCATTACTGGCGGAGGCTCGACGGAGGTAGGTGCCGAGGCATAAAGGGCGAACGTGGCAGCCATAAATGCCTTAATGCAGGGAAGAAAATAAGGCATTGAATGCCTTAAAGCAGGTGGATTTATGCGGCTTTTATGAGGTCGATGCAAAAGATATAGCGTGGTTGCGGAGGCCGAACTATATTTGCCGAGGCATGTTGGCCGAACTATATTTGCCGAGGCATGTTGGCCGAGCTATACTGGCTGAGCTATGTTGGCTGAGCTATGCTGAAGCTGGCTGATACTGAGGCTGGCCGAGCTATATTGGCCGAGCTATGCTGAAGCTGGCTGAGGCTGAGGCTGGCCGAGCTATGGTGGCCAAGCTATGGTGGCCGAGCTATGCTGAAGCTGGCTGAGGCTGAGGCTGGCCGAGCTATGTTGGCCGAGCTATGTTGGTCGAGCTATGCTGAAGCTGGCTCAGGCTAGCCGAGCTATGTTGGCCGAGCTATGCTGAAGCTGGCCGAGCTATGATGGCCGAAGTATATTTGCCGAACTATATTTTCCGAGGCATGTTGGCCGATGCTTTCTCCTCTCTTTTTATTCCATTAAATGTTGGCCAAGTCATTATGATCGTTTCTGCACCATTGAATGCTTCGGCTTATTGATTTGACGAATATTAATGAGGGGCCGTTGGGAGAACCCACTCACATGGCGTGACCCTTTTTTTCCCTCTTGTTCTCTTTCTTCATAATGAGGAGACTCTTATCGCTAGAATGTCGTGCCAGCAGGGCATTTGGACTGGGCGCGACCCCATCGCCGATGTGAGCGGTCAACAATGCAATGACGATTTTACCCCTCATCACATGCCCCCCACTCCCTAGTCCGAAGTGTAATTTCGGATATAGGGAGTAGAATTCTGGAGCAATCTTATTCAGGGGACGTGTCATTCGATCCTCTGTAGAGGAAGTATTTATCTCTGTGTAGGTTAGAGAAAGGCCTGGGCGGCCCTCTTGCTGAAGTAAAATAAGGTGCTTTAGTTGCACTAGAGTGTCCGAGAAATTATCCGGCTGGGACGAAGCTTTAGTGCTGTATCACTCGGATTGGCCGAGGCTGCAGAAATATATCACTCAGTCTTTGGCCGAGGCTTCCGATAATGAGAGATGCACTCCGGCTTTGGCCGGGGCTTTCGGTAATAAGAGATGCACTCCGGCTCTGGCCGGGGCTTCCGATAATGAGAGATGCACTCCGGCTCTGGCCGGGGCTTTTAATAATAAGAGATGCACTCCGGCTCTGGCCGGGGCTTTTGATAATAAGAGATGCACTCCGGCTCTGGCCGGGGCTTTCGGTAATAAGAGATGCACTCCGGCTCTGACCGGGGCTTTTAATAATAAGAGATGCACTCCGGCTCTGGCCGGGGCTTCCGATAATGAGAGATGCACTCCGGCTTTGACCGGGGCTTTCGGTAATAAGAGATGCACTCCGGCTCTGGCCGGGGCTTCCGATAATGAGAGATGCACTCCGGCTCTGGCCGGGGCTTTTAATAATAAGAGATGCACTCCGGCTCTGGCCGGGGCTTTTGATAATAAGAGATGCACTCCGGCTCTGGCCGGGGCTTTCGGTAATAAGAGATGCACTCCGGCTCTGGCCGGGGCTTTTAATAATAAGAGATGCACTCTGGCTCTGGCCGGGGCTTCCGGTAATAAGAGATGCACTCCGGCTTTGGCCGGGGCTTTTTATGATAAGAGATGCACTCCGGCTCTGGCCGGGGCTTTCGGTAATAAGAGATGCACTCCGGCTCTGGCCGGGGCTTCCGATAATGAGAGATGCACTCCGGCTCTGGCCGGGGCTTTTAATAATAAGAGATGCACTCCAGCTTTGGCCGGGGCTTTCGGTAATAAGAGATGCACTCCGGCTTTGGCCGGGGCTTTTTATGAAGAGATGCACTCCGGCTCTGGCCGGGGCTTTTAATAATAAGAGATGCACTCCGGCTCTGACCAGGGCTTTTGATAATAAGAGATGCACTCCGGCTCTGGCCGGGGCTTTTGGTAATGAGAGATGCACTCCGGCTTTGGCCGAGGCTTTCGGTAATAAGAGATGCACTCCGGCTTTGGCCGGGGCTTCCGATAATGAGAGATGCACTCCGGCTTTGGCCGGGGCTTTCGGTAATAAGAGATGCACTCCGGCTCTGGCCGGGGCTTCCGATAATGAGAGATGCACTCTGGCTTTGGCTGGGGCTTTCAGTAATAAGAGATGCACTCCGGCTCTGACCGGGGCTTCCGATAATGAGAGATGCACTCCGGCTCTGGCCGGGGCTTACGCACTTCGGCTCTGGCCGGGGCTTCCAATAATGAGAGATGCACTCCGGCTTTGGCCGGGGCTTTCAATAATAAGAGATGCACTCCGGCTCTGGCCGGGGCTTTCGGTAATAAGAGATGCACTCCGGCTCTGGCCGGGGCTTCCGATAATGAGAGATGCACTCCGGCTCTGGCCGGGGCTTACGCACTTCGGCTCTGGTCGGGGCTTCCAATAATGAGAGATGCACTCCGGCTCTGGCCGGGGCTTTTAATAATAAGAGATGCACTCCGGCTTTGGCCGGGGCTTTTGGTAAAGAGAGATGCACTCCGGCTCTGACCGGGGCTTTTAATAATAAGAGATGCACTCCGCTCTGGCCGGGGCTTTTGATAATAAGAGATGCACTCCGGCTCTGGCCGGGGCTTTTGATAATAAGAGATGCACTCCGGCTTTGGCCGAGGCTTCCGATAATAAGAGATGCACTCCGGCTCTGGCCGGGGCTTCCGATAATGAGAGATGCACTCCGGCTTTGGCCGGGGCTTTCGGTAATAAGAGATGCACTCCGACTCTGGCCGGGGCTTCCGATAATGAGAGATGCACTCCGGCTTTGGCCGGGGCTTTCGGTAATAAGAGATGCACTCCGGCTCTGGCCGGGGCTTCCGATAATGAGAGATGCACTCCGGCTCTGGCCGGGGCTTACGCACTTCGGCTCTAGCCGGGGCTTCCAATAATGAGAGATGCACTCCGGCTTTGGCCGGGGCTTTCAATAATGAGAGATGCACTCCGGCTCTGGCCAGGGCTTTCGGTAATAAGAGATGCACTCCGGCTCTGGCCGGGGCTTCCGATAATGAGAGATGCACTCCGGCTCTGGCCGGGGCTTACGCACTTCGGCTCTGGTCGGGGCTTCCAATAATGAGAGATGCACTCCGGCTCTGGCCGGGGCTTTTAATAATAAGAGATGCACTCCGGCTCTGATCGGGGCTTTTGATAATAAGAGATGCACTCCAGCTCTGGCCGGGGCTTTTATAATAAGAGATGCACTCCGGCTCTGGCCGGGGCTTTTAATAATAAGAGATGCACTCCGGCTTTGGCCGGGGCTTTCGGTAATAAGAGATGCACTCCGGCTCTGGCCGGGGCTTTTAATAATAAGAGATGCACTCCGGCTCTGGCCGGGGCTTCCGGTAATAAGAGATGCACTCCGGCTTTGGTCGGGGCTTTTTATGATAAGAGATGCACTCCGGTTCTGGCCGGGGCTTCCGATAATGAGAGATGCACTCCGGCTCTGGCCGGGGCTTTTAATAATAAGAGATGCACTCCGGCTCTGGCCGGGGCTTCCGATAATGAGAGATGCACTCCGGCTTTGGCCGGGGCTTTCGGTAATAAGAGATGCACTCCGGCTCTGGCCGGGGCTTTTAATAATAAGAGATGCACTCCGGCTCTGACCGGGGCTTATGCACTTCGGCTCTGGCCGGGGCTTTTTATGACCTGCTTCTCATTGTGACTTTCAAGGAGAGTTATAAAAATTTCGCAGGCCTTTAAAAACTAAACTTAATTCGATGAATAAAAGTGGGTCTAGAAAGAGCATACTTTTATGGATGAATTTATTACTCGGTTGTTGCCGAGCCTTCAGAAATATATCACTCGGTCTTTGGCCGATGCTCTGAAAATTTATTACTTGTTATTACCGAGCCTTTAGAAATATATTGCTCGTTGTTGCCGAGCCTTCCCAAGATAGGCTTCCAAATATTAATTGCTGCTTGGTTGTAACCGAGGCTTCAAATATTAAATTACTTGGTGATGCCAAGCCTTCCAAAATGCTACTCGGGTGTAACCGAGGCTTTCAAATAATAAAATACTCGTGTTGCCGAGCCTTCCAAGATGCTACTCGGTTGTAACCGATGCTTCCAAATAAATTACTCGGTGTTGCCGAGCCTTCAAAGATGCTACTCGGTTGTAACCGAGGCTTTCAAATAATAAAATACTCGGTATTGCCGAGCCTTCCAAGGTGCTACTCGGTTGTAACCGAGGCTTCAAATAATAAATACTCGTGTTGCCGAGCCTTCCAAGATGCTACTCGGTTGTAACCGAGGCTTCCAATAAATTACTCGGTGTTGCCGAGCCTTCAAAGATTATATTTTACTTGGCGCTGCCAAGGTTCGGAGACCGTTACTCGGTTGTAGCCGAGCCTTCAAGATTATATTTTACTTGGCGCTACCAAGGTACGAAGATTTTGTTGCTCGGCCCGGCCGAGGATTTATACGACCTGCTTCTTATTGCATCTTTCAAGGAGAGTTATAAGAATTTCGCAAGCCTTTAAAAACAGAATTTAATTCAATGAATAAAAATGGGTCTAGAAAGAGAATACTTTTATGGATGAATTTATTACTCGGTTGTTGCCGAGCCTTCAGAAATATATCACTCGGTCTTTGGCCGATGCTCTGAAAATTTATTACTCGGTTGTTGCCGAGCCTTTAGAAATATATTGCTCGGTTGTTGCCGAGCCTTCTCAAGATGCTACTCGGTTGTAACCGAGGCTTCTAAATATTAATTGCTGCTTGGTTGTAACCGAGGCTTCAAATAATAAATTACTCGGTGATGCCAAGCCTTCCAAAATGCTACTCGGTTGTAACCGAGGCTTTAAATAATAAAATACTCGGTGTTGCCGAGCCTTCCAAGATGCCACTCGGTTGTAACCGAGGCTTTAAATAATAAAATACTCGGTGTTGCCGAGCCTTCTAAGATGCCACTCGGTTGTAACCGAGGCTTCAAATAAAATACTCGGTGTTGCCGAGCCTTCTAAGATGCCACTCGGTTGTAACCGAAGCTTCAAATAATAAAATACTCGATGATGCCAAGCCTTCCAAATGCTACTCGGTTGTAACCGAGGCTTCCAAATAAATTACTCGGCATTGCCGAGCCTTCAAGATTATATTTTACTTGGCACTGCCAAGGTTCGGAGACCGTTACTCGGTTGTAGCCGAGCCTTCAAGATTATTTTACTTGGCGCTGCCAAGGTACGAAGATTTTGTTGCTCGGCCCGGCCGAGGATTTATACGACCTGCTTCTTATTGCATCTTTCAAGGAGAGTTATAAGAATTTCGCAAGCCTTTAAAAACAGAATTTAATTCAATGAATAAAATGGGTCTAAAAAGAGTGTACTTTATGGATTTTAATACTCGGTTGTTGCCGAGCCTTTAGAAATGTCTTTGGCCGATGCTCTGAAAATTTATTACTCGGTTGTTGCCGAGCCTTTAGAAATATATTACTCGGTTGTTGCCGAGCCTTCTCAAGATGCTACTCGGTTGTAACCGAGGCTTCTAAATATTAATTGCTGCTTGGTTGTAACCGAGGCTTCAAATAATAAATTACTCGGTGATGCCAAGCCTTCTAAAATGCCACTCGGTTGTAACGAGGCTTCAAATAATAAAATACTCGGTGTTGCCGAGCCTTCCAAGATGCCACTCGGTTGTAACCGAGGCTTTAAATAATAAATACTTTGCCGAGCCTTCCAAGATGCCACTCGGTTGTAACCGAGGCTTTAAATAATAAAATACTCGTGTTGCCGAGCCTTCCAAGATGCCACTCGGTTGTAACCGAGGCTTTAAATAATAAAATACTCGGTGTTGCCGAGCCTTCCAAGATGCCACTCGGTTGTAACCGAGGCTTTAAATAATAAAATACTCGGTGTTGCCGAGCCTTCCAAGATGCCACTCGGTTGTAACCGAGGCTTCAAATAATAAAATACTCGGTATTGCCGAGCCTTCCAAGATGCTACTCGGTTGTAACCGAGGCTTTAAACAATAAAATACTCGGTGTTGCCGAGCCTTCTAAGATGCCACTCGGTCGTAACCGAGGCTTTAAATAATAAAATACTCGGTGTTGCCGAGCCTTCCAAGATGCCACTCGGTTGTAACCGAGGCTTTAAATAATAAAATACTCGGTGTTGCCAAGCCTTCCAAGATGCCACTCGGTTGTAACCGAGGCTTTAAATAATAAAATACTCGGTGTTGCCGAGCCTTCCAAGATGCCACTCGGTTGTAACCGAGGCTTCAAATAATAAATACTCGGTGTTGCCGAGCCTTCCAAGATTATATTTTACTTGGCGCTGCCAAGGTTCGGAGATTTATTGCTCGGCCCAGCTGAGGTTCGGAGAATTTTTACTTGGCCCTGCCAAGGTTCAGAGAATTTGTTGCTCAGCCCAGCCGAGGTTTGGAGATTTTACTTGGCCCTGCCAAGGTTCGGAGAATTTGTTGCTCGGCCCAGCCGAGGTTCGGAGATTTTTACTTGGCCCTGCCAAGGTTTGGAGATTTCCTGTGCAAATAGGCAACTCGGTCGTGCCGAGGATTGGTGAGCAGCACCTGTTTCTTTTCACAATCTTGGCAACATAATGTGTGATGATTCACGTTGCAAATTACAAAAATACATGCCGACAGGAAGGTATAATAAGGCATATCAAAATGGACTATAGAGGACATACCCTATTGATAATACTTACGGAGATTGTCCGAGTTCCACGTCCGGGGGACAGAATTTCCATTTAGATCTTGCAGCTTGTAGGTTCCCGGTCCAATGATCTCCGCCACTTGGTAGGGCCTTCCCAGTTTGGTGCCAGTTTTCCTTGCTCCAGCGGTTTGGAGACAGATGCTTTCCGGAGAACAGGGTCGCCGGGCGAGAAGGATCTCCCTTTGACTCTGGAGGCATGATAGCATCCGCGGATAGGGGGGTCCTATCTCCACGGGGATGACAGCTTCTACGCCGAAGGCCATCCGTAACGGGGTCTCGCCTGTGGGGACTCTCTGTGTGGTGCGGTAGATCCACTGGCCGAGGTTGAAGCTGGACGTTGGACTTCTGTGAAGCATGGAGTCAAGAACTCCTTGTCTTGGCTTTATGACGCCATCCTTCCTCACGCAAAAGGTGCCTAGGGGCAACGCGGCAGCCATAAATGCCTTAATGATGGAAGGAGATAAGGCATTAAATGCAGGTAGATGCACATGGCCTTTATGAGGCCATAAATGCCTTGGTGCGCATAGCGCGGCTATGGAAGCCGATCTGTTGTGCCAAGGCAGGGAGAAGGCGGAGACGGCGTCGAGTCGTGGTGAGAGGACACCGGAGAGATGAATCGGGCCCGCCGAGATCTGGGGAGATCCTTGTCGCAGCCCCCTTGCGGGACTAGTCTGGCCTCCTTAGGTCGACATGGGGGGTCCGCAACTCCATGNAGGCTGCGGCCTCTTCTGGGAGGCATAGAGCAGGGTAGCTATAACTGGATGGGGAGCTGTATGGCGCTCTGAACTAGACGGGTCAGGGCCTGGACCTGCTGGACCAGTGTGGCGAACGGGTCCTGGGTCGCTGGGACAGCTGGTGGCGATGGAGTCCCAGCTGGTGGCGGCGGCGTGCCATGATACTCATCGGATCGGGTCTCTGGGAGGCGACCCGGTCCTGGGCTTCAGAAGTTGCCCTTCTCCGATTAGCCATTGGAGAGGTTCTCTTCCAGATCAAGATCCTTGTCTCCTTTTTTCAAGTTTAACGGGACTTGAGGCCCTTCCTCTAGCGCCAATCTATTGCCACTGAAATCTATCCTCTGGCTCGGGCGCGATCGGGCTGCAGCGTGGGCTCCCTCCTAGGTGGACCTGCAAGACAGTCCTCACGCGAGAGGCGTTGGGGTGGCCCTCTGCGGAAGACCCTCGACGCCCAAGTCAGTGGACCAGCAATCAACAAATATGGGGAGAAGGATCTCCCAGGAAGAGTTCCTCCGAGCTCTCGTGGGAGCTTTCATGGTGGAGTGTGAGAACTACGAATGAAAAATGGGCATAGAATAGCCGTACCTGAGAGGCTTGAGGGTGATAGTATTTATAGGCGGTCACCTGACTTCTTGGACGTGCTCTGGATGAGGTCTGAAAGTTGTTGGGATTCGAAACAGATTCGAATCAGGTTGTTACAGGGCCGGTAGGATCCGTATCTAGTTAGTTAGAGGATCGACGGCTGAGAGGCAGGGAGAGCTGGCCGATGGATCGAGACTCAATGGCCGCGTGGTCCCTAGGCCACTATTGTAGGTCCTAGGCCACGTCTTGGCATGATTCCTTGTTTGGAATCTTATTCTGTTACAGTGAATTTAAACTCTCCCGCCAGATTCCGCAGAGGTCTAAAGTAGCTCGGATCGAATGGCCGAGGCTTGGTCTGGCCTTGATGGCAGTAGCATAAGAATAGCTCGGGTTGCCGAGGCATAAGGTTTGCCGAACCTGCCGAAGTACAATGTGGTTGGCCGAGTCGGACTTCTGTGAAGCATGAAATCAAGAAATCTTTGTCTTGGCTTTATGACGCCATCTTTCTTTACGCAAAATGTGCCGAGCAACGTTGCAGCCATAAATGCAAGGAGATAAGGCATTAAATGCCTTAAAGCAGGTAAATTGCACATGGCCTTTATGAGGCCATAATTGCGTTGGTGCGAAGGTCATAGCGCCGTTGCGGAAACCGAGCTAGAGTGCCAAGGTATGTTGGTCGAAGCATATTTACCGAGGCATGTTGGCCGAAGCATGCTGGCTGAGCTATGCTGAAGCTGGCTGATGCTGAGCTGGCGAGCTATGCTGGCCGAGCTATGTTGGCCGAGCTATGCTGAAGCTGGCTGAGGCTGAGGCTGGCGAGCTATGCTGGCCGAGCTATGTTGGCTGAGCTATGCTGGAAGTGGCTGATGCTGAGGCTGGCCGAGCTATGCTGGCCGAGCTATGTTGGCCGAGCTATGCTGAAGCTGGCTGAGGCTGAGGCTGGCCGAGCTATGCTGGCCGAGCTATGTTGGCCGAGCTATGTTGGCCGAGCTATGCTGAAGCTGGCTGAGCTGAGGCTGGCCGAGCTATGCTTTCTCCTCTCTTTTTATTTCATTAAATGCTGGCTAAGTCATTATGACCGTTTCTGCACCATTAAATGCTCTAGCCTATTGATTTGACTGCCATATATTAATGAGGGGGCCCTTGGGAGAACCACGCACGGACGTGGCCCTTTTGCCCTTTTTCTCTTTCTTCATTATGACGAGATGCTCGTTTGCTAGAATGGTTGCGCCAGCAAGCCAGTTGGCAAGCAGAGCGTTTGGATCGGACGCGACCCCATCGCCATGTGAGCGATCAACAATGTAATGACGATTTTACCCCTCAACACTATGCATTCCACAATACATACTAGTGACTTGTAAATCTTAGAATCTCATAAACTACTTAACAGATATGTTTATATACATATAATCAGTCTAAATAAAGTGGTTGTTGCAACTCATCATAATATAGCACAAAATTTTTTCATGACAAGATTGGTCCAGCACAGGAACGAAACATTAGAACAATCCTTTATTTTGAATACGTTCAGGAGAAATCTCAAGCTTATAACTAAAACCAAACAGATTAAGATTCACATATAGGTCAGAGGGATTTGGGATTGATAGCCTAGCAAATATGAAAGCAATCAAAAGTAAATGCTTTCACTACACTAGAATTTGAAAATTAAGGCTACAAACAGCATTTAATTAGCTTTTAATAGTACCATCAGTATTTAAGCATCCCACCAAGCCAATAATATGCATAAAATGCTTCAAATCTATAAATGTTCAAAGATAATGATTATTCTCGTTTAAAATTATGAAAGCCGAATCACTAGAAAATTTGCAATGTAAATATTAAACTATAATCAATCCAATATCTACAATGATTTGTCATTCTAGATACTAAGGGCACTTTATATTAGCTATTGGCCGATTAGTTCCTGGCCAATAGCTATCTCACATAGCTTTTGACCAACAGTTGCTAATAGCCACTTAAAAATTTCTTGCAGCTA
The DNA here is from genome assembly GCA_900491605.1 of Calamus simplicifolius. Classification (NCBI taxonomy): domain Eukaryota; kingdom Viridiplantae; phylum Streptophyta; class Magnoliopsida; order Arecales; family Arecaceae; genus Calamus; species Calamus simplicifolius. The sequence goes on along the minus strand of UESW01004435.1, from coordinate 90,877 downwards.
ATCCAACAAGGCCCAAAGGTTTACTGGAAGAATAGAACATACGCTAGGAAGAAGCAATTTAAACTAGCAAATTCTTTTGGAAAAAAAAAACACAAAAGAAAGAAAAGCACATTTTGGTTTACTAGTTGCTAATGTTCACTTAAATATGTATATCTGTTAATGCTAGGGTGTTGCTAAGGCATGCACAATATGTAATACTTTGATCCTTAATTTAAATAATTTACTCTCTGATGAAGTTCCAAAGAAGGAATATCAGTTTCTAAGATTTAATTAAGAAAATAAGGCTAAAATTTAAACTCATACGGAACCCTTGGAAAAAAAAAAATTGACACTAAAAAACCTGTAATTCATCCACAAGAATTCAGATAAGCTGAAAGGTAGTTTCAACCACTGTCCTTTCTCTTGTATCGCTGAGGATTAAGTGTCATCACGTTTGCTTTGCAATCTCCATTTTAACATAATCCATATAAATTTGAGTGAAAGCAGATTGATCTGACATCCACAAGCTTTTATTAGGGTTCAAACCCAACAAAGTTGAGTGACATAATAAATTAGCGGAGAAGTACCTTACTTTCTCTACTTTTCTTTTCAAAGAAACAAAAATAAAAAAATGCGGATTGATATATATATATATTCCTTAGCAAATCAGAATGAATTTAACCGTACCTATGCAGGCTTTATTGTCAAAATTTGCCGACACATTACAATTTTTCTTTTTTCTTTTTTTCTTTTTTTCATTGAGATGGACCATTCCAAGTTCATACATATGCAGATAATGGTATAAATAACAGTATTCTTTCACTAGATGTGTATTGGATCTGGCTTCGTCCTTCACTCAATATTATGTTACATTGACAAAGTTATATCTTTTATTTGTAAATATTTTTGTAATGTAAAAATATTTTATCGATATATAAAGAATATTTATCTATAAATATTATTTTTGTAATGCGCTTCATGACATTCACTTTTTATCTGTTTATTCTTTTGTCGCATCTATTGTACGTTAATATGATCATAGGTTGTCCAACCTACTCGAGGGCAGAGACCCATTAACAAAAGCCTCAAGTTGTACAATAAATAATGAGATGATGGACAATCAATACATTGTCAATTTGCGGCAACTTTCGATTCTGAACCAGTTCAAAGGTGCTGCGACATAGCTGCATAATCTTAAAATTTAAATAATGATAACCATACCAAGTAAGATAACCACATCACCTAAAAGCGTACCATCATAGTCAAACCTACCATAATATCCAATAATCATCATTATATCCAAATCCTTCATATGCCGGTTATTTAGAACTGGAGTGATTCAATGGTTTTTTAGCGCCCGTTTGGCAGCGGATTTAGGTTATTTAGAACTAACGATACTTCTCCCATCTAAATTGGTTTATATATTAGTGCCCTACGTAAATGAACTCAATCAAATTCTGCACCATGACTTTGTTCTACACCGAGCTTCTTTGGGCTTACCCCCAGTGTTGCCGGTTTAGGCAATGGAGGGTACTAGCGCCTCTGCAAGAATGAGTATTAAGTACTAATAGTATCCATCATACATAACATATTTATCAACCAAGGCATGCCATACCACATCCAAAAAAAACCAAACCAAACTATCCCATCATAAGAATACTAAGCCACACCATATCACCCCTAGAATATCAAGTCACACCATATGACCCCAAGAATATAAGTCACCCGATACGACCTTCAGAAGACCATGCCACATTACATCTAGAAGCCAAAATTCATAATCTCAAATTAAACCAAACATTTTTTAACAAAATAACATACCCCCCTCACACATCCCCCCCCCCCCCCCACCACACACACATATATATATATATATATACATGAATTCATAATAATCTACATGCTCATTTCAATTATGCAAAATAAACTAACAACAAAATATAATATATGCTGGCTGTAAATTATGAAAATGTATTGTATAATGTAGAACTTCTATCTTAAACCAATAACTACTTCATGCATATAATAGCCAATGATCATCTATAATTAGACAAATAATTAATTAATTTCTTAGAAATCATAATTAATAAAATTAACATTTTATTCTTTAGCATAAAATTTATAACTAATCATTTTACTCCACTAATTCAATGTCCAGTAACGTTTACTTAATTATTTTTAATCTAGATCTGAACTCATTGAGTGAGATTAGTCAAACGAGATTAGTCAAACCCCATGACCAACCCAAGGACTTCCGACTTGAACCAGCTGGCCCACTGGTTCAAGCCCATTCGTAAGAGGAAAAGTCTTTGTGCCCCTTCATAAGGTCACAGCCTTCTTCTTTCTCCCAGGCCCGCTCCGACCGCCCTCTCCCCATCGCCGGCGCCTCGGCGGCGACGTCCTGTAAGGTCCCCGCGCCCAGCGTCTCTCTCTCCACCCGGCATCTCTCTCTCAACCGATCTCCCTTCTCCCTCTTTCCGCCTCCCGACGGACCAGCCACTGCCGGCACCCAAGCCGTCTCCGGTTCCCTTCCCATCGCCCGTTCGACGCCGGTGAAAGGCGGCGGCGCACACCGCCAGGGCCAGTGGCCTCCCAGGGCTGGACCTGGCCGAAGCAGGCAAGAGGACGCTGTCTTCTCCCCAGCCGGCAGCCTCTTTCCTCGTCGCCGGCCACCATGGAGGCGGCGAGCGGTAGCGACACTATTCTCCCCTCCGGCGATCTTCTCCGACGATGGTAGCCTCCAAACCTCCCAAAAATCCCACCGTTTCCTCAGTTGAAACAGAAAAACAGAGGAGGAAAAATTCTACCTCCGCCGTGCTGGAGTCGCAGGCGATGATCTGTACTACCCTGGAGGTTCGTCTAGCTCCGATGATCCTCCCCAACTCTTTAATTAGAAAATATTCCACCCTATCAGCTGGAATTGAAAAGATTGTCATGAAACAGAGCTTTGAAAATGTAACAGAAGAAAAGAGCGGGATGTTTTCAGCCTCCCTACCTCACCAGTGACGTTAGCTCAAGCTCCGGCGATGTTCTACGGTGAAGGAAGTTCAAACTATACCTGATGACGCCAAGTCACCGCCTTCGAACGTCGGGGAAGACGGATGTCTCGCTCCGGTAAATCCTGCAAGAAAAGTCCCCGGGGACCGGCAGCACCGGTGGGGACCCTCCGACGATCAAGTTAGTGGCTCGGGTTCAGACAAGGAACCACCCCCCGCCGAGAGAAGCTGGGGCAGTTAGGGTTTTTTATCAAAAAGAGGAAGCTCCCAGAGTCAGAGTTCGGATCCGGCTTATAGCCTGAATATGTTTCTTTTATACCTGTCTGAACGTCGTCACGTGCAGCTTCGGAAGACCTTTCTTTTGTACTGTTCTTGATGGGCGTAGCTGGGCTCCTATTGCTAGAGGCGGCGAGTCGTATATCCTAGTAAGGCGTGGTGGCGCGCAGAGGCGTGCAATGCGCCAAACATCGTTATGAGACATGACTCTCCGTACGGGGGCACATTTTACAGGAGTACGAAATGGTACTACGGCAAGGCACAGCCATGTGCCGGAGATCATGCGTGAGCACCGTACTTGCTGATAGTTGCTGTTTTCTTTGGCGGTTGAGTAGCATATCGTCCTCGCATCCTGAGGCCAGTAAAGACCCTGGGTTTAAGGAGACGATGACCCCAAACGATGACCCCACCCCGACCCCGAGGGGGTGCCGGAGGTGGGGAATGACCGTTTACCCCGAGGCTGGTAGGGGCCCCGGGGTTAGGAAACGATGGCCCCACCCCGACCCCGAGGGGTGCCGGAGGTGGGGAATGACCGTTTACCCCGAGGCTGGTAGGGGCCCCGGGGTTAGGAAACGATGACCCCACCCCGACCCCGAGGGGGTGCCGGAGGTGGGGAATGACCGTTTACCCCGAGGCTGGTAGGGGCCCCGGGGTTAGGAAACGATGACCCCACCCCGACCCCGAGGGGGTGCCGGAGGTGGGGAATGACCGTTTACCCCGAGGCTGGTAGGGGCCCCGGGGTTAGGAAACGATGGCCCCACCCCGACCCCGAGGGGGTGCCGGAGGTGGGGAATGACCGTTTACCCCGAGGCTGGTAGGGGCCCCGGGGTTAGGAAACGATGACCCCACCCCGACCCCGAGGGGGTGCCGGAGGTGGGGAAATGACCGTTCACCCCGAGGCTGGTAGGGGCCCCGGGGTTAGGAAACGATGACCCCACCCCGACCCCGAGGGGGTGCCGGAGGTGGGGAAATGACCGTTCACCCCGAGGCTGGTAGGGGCCCCGGGGTTAGGAAACGATGACCCCACCCCGACCCCGAGGGGGTGCCGGAGGTGGGGGGGAGGGGTATGACTGACTGCCGTTACCCTGCCTGATGACGTTGGGATCAGTCATATCAGATGCCCCCTCGCCCCTGGGGCGAAGCGGGTCCCACCGCTGAGGCCCAAGGGGCGTTCTCCGCGTGGCTGATCCCTAGCCTTGCTCCTTATGCGGACGGTACGGGGGATGCAAAGAGACGGCCTTCCGTATCACGCCAGCCACGATCGTCCTCGAAAGTGAGGATCAACTCTTCGAAGTCCGCGCGGAAAGGTGCGCAATGATTTCTTCCTATTACGGCGATATCAACGGGGGCCCCACCATTGGTCGGGGGCGTATCGCGCCGCGCGCTGGGGCATTCCTCGAGGCGAGCCAGCGTATGGTGAAGGGCCGCGTGGCCGACGGGACATGGCGGGATGTTTTGAAAACCCCACAAAGCCAGGCGAGGGGGAAGGAACTGGCACCATACCACTCCATCATCGTCTTCCTCTGTCTGTTCTAGTGCTCCTGCAACCTGCAAGCTCGCGTCCGACTTTTCTTGTTTCTCCAGGTCAGCTTCTTTCATCTTGATTCTTCTTTTTTCATGAGTCTACCCTCTTGGACATCGGAGGACGGTTCTGAGGACCGTCCTCCCTCTGTAGGGCCCCAAACCCCTTCTCCTTCCCCTCCAGTCGAATGGTCCTCTGATTCAGAGGACCATATTCCTTTGGCCCGGCGGCAGGCCGCCGGCGGAGCCGCCGGTGGAGCTGCCGGTGGAGCCTCGTTGAGGGGTCGTCGGCCGGGGGCCGGGACCTCCTCAAGGGTGGAGGAATCCCCAGGGGGGGTAGCCTCCTCGATGACACGGCCGGATCTGGAAAGGATCCGGGCCCGTTATCGGATCCCTCAGGAGATCAAATTATTTCTTCCGACCCCTGACGACCGGGTCATCTCCTCCCGACCCGGTCGCGTAGCTTTTTACGAGGTCTGCCTACAGGTAGGCCTCCGTCCTCCTTTCCACCCTTTCTTTATCACGCTCCTTGACTTCTATTCCTTAACTCCCTCCCAGCTAGTCCCGAACTCCTGTCGGGTAATTAGCGCCTTCGTTATCCTTTGTCATCGCCTGGGTATTACCCTAGGGTTAGTTTGTTCCGTAACTTTTATTCTCTTCGGGCCCAGAAGGGGTGGTGGGTGTTTCAGCCCCGACCCAATAGGGTCATCAAACTCCTTTTGCCTTCATCGATTAAGGGGTGGAAACCCCGTTTCTTCTTTGCTAATATCGATCAAGTCCGGCCCCGGTGGGGGAACCCCGACCTCCGAGGGAATGTCGCGACCGTCCAGCCCGGGGACCGGGAAGCGATGGGGGTCTTGCTGACTGCCGAGATTCCCCGGTACACCCTATTGCTAGGGGAGGAGAACTTCGAGTTGGCGGGCCTAGTCTCTCACCGGGGTAAGTCCTCTTCGCACTTAGTTAAAAATCCCGCTCTCTCTCTCTTTTTTTTTTTTTTTTTTTTTTTTTTTTTTGCTGAAAACTTGACTTGCATTGTGCAGCAATGAAGGTCCGAGGGCGAAATTGTTAAAGGTCATCAAGAAGAGGGGTCGGGAAGGATCATCCGGGGGGCAGCAAGCCCCGGCCCCGAAGCGCTTGGTGATCCGGGCTTCCTCCTCCTCCGCGAGGGCCTCCTCCCCAGCGAGGACCTCCCCTCCCGGGATTCCGCAACACATCCCTGTCCCCGCGGAGGTCGACCTCACGGCCGACACTCCACCGGAGGCTGGAGCCGCAGCGGGAGGTACTGCTGCAGAGTCGGTGGCGGGGGAGCCCGTACCGACCGGAGGGCTCCCGGCTCCCGAGGGAGCGACTTCATTTGGTGCCAGCCGGGACTGGGGTGAGGGGCCATCCGGTCCCATCAGTCCAGCCCCCGAGGGGCCGGTTAGGGGCGACCCGCCCGCAGGGCCGGGGAGGTCAGAGGCGGCAGAGGGAAGTGGGGACGCATCCAGGTCGCCCCTGGACTTCCTGGGTGATGGCTATTTGGCCGAGCGGGTCCTGGGCTCGGTTCTGGACCCTAGGATCACCGAAGGCCTCGGTCGTCAGAAGACAGGCGAATTTTTCAGGGAATCCTATGCCGCTGCGTTCAGGGTAGGCGACCTTTTTGCCCTTTATCTCTTATTGTTCATGTATACATATTTTGCTGACTTGAGGCTTGTGCGCGCAGATTGTGCATTCCCTAAAGGCCGCTAGGGAAGTGATCCGCGGGGAGAAGAACCTTCTCCGGGAGATGCAGGATCGCGCAGAGGCAGCAGAGAAGGCACTGGGGGAGATCAAAGAGTCCTGCGCCAGAGGTAAGAGCCGCCGAGGGCAAAGCGGAGATCGAGGCCAACCGCGCGCGCGCGGCGATCTCCCAGATGATGGAATCCGAGAGCGCGGTTATGGCGAGAGACATCCACATCTCGGAGCTAACCGAGGCTCTTCGGGAAGCAGAGGAACGGGCGGGAGCGGCGTCGGAGGAGGCTAGAGCGGCGAGAGCAGAGGCCGAAGCGGCAAAAGAAGAGGCTGGCCGGCATGAGGAGGAGTTAGGTCGCGCCAGAGAAACCGAGAGGGACGCAGCGGAAGCCTTAGCCGCAGAAAAAACTCGAGCTGCTAGGCTTGTCGAAGAGTACAGGTCGTCTGAGCGTTACACAGACGACCTAGCCGAAGCTTCGGCCGCCGCATTCCTCGACGGATTCCAGTATGCCAAAGAAAAAGTGGCCAAGGACCTAGATTTCCCTCGCGCCCTGGAGGTTGAGCCAGAGCCATCGTCGGACCCGTCCCCTTCCGATGACGAACCCGCACCGGCGGAGCCCTGAACTCGCACCCGTTACTTTGCTGCTGCTTTCTTTTTTTTTTTTTGTGAGCCCGACCATGTCGGGGTTTTGTAATTCCCTTCTATTAATGAAAGTACCTTTCTCGACGATTGTCGCACTGTTATTGACTTGCTGTTTGACATGTGATCACACGAGTCCGTTCGTTCCGTCGATTCTAGGGAACACCTTCCTACCCACGCCGTTCGCCTTAATTACATGAACCCGCTAGTTAAAGTTAGGTGGGATTGAATCTTGGGAGCTGGGGCACGCTGACCGGAGACTAGGCCGGTAGGCGCCCTTGGGGCCACAGGCGCGACGCTTGATCAAGCATCGAACTGGAGTTGGTCTGGCGCGCGGCTTGATGCCCGCGGGACTTGGCTTTGACCTGACCGNGGAGACTCAGAAGAAGAGCGGAGGCGACGATGTCGGCGCGCGCGCTCCGCCTCCTTTCCGTGCCGTCCGCTTAGGAGAGATGCTGGCGTGGCGAGAAGGAGACCGGGGCCTTTTGGACGCCTCGCGGCGATGCGGCTTGGCTGGAGATCGGTGACGATGATCTGCAGGAACGGGCGACCTCCGGCGGGAAGAGTGCTGACTGGGCTGCACCGCCCCTGGGACAGATGGGCTCGGCTCCGGCTGTTGCAAGGCTACTTGTTGCTGCTGCATGCTTTGACCGCCGCTGCCAGCGACTGGACCTGGGTGGCCAGGTCAGCGAATCGATCTTCTTGAAGTGGCTGTGGAGCGGATGCAGGGGTGCCATTCTGCGGAGCAGAAGGCCCTGCCTCCTGGGGTTCGGAGGCTCTGGGAAACAAGACACGAGAGCTGGGGGGGCCTCCGCGGGTGGACCAGCCCCGCAGCGCTGCCTCCCAGCGCGACCGGCTGAAGCTCCCTTCATTCGAGTTGTCACCATAGCTTTAGGGTCTCGGAGAAAGAAAGCCGCTGGTTCGAAGTCTCTCTTACACTCCCCCCCTACCTGGCGCGCCAATCTGATGACGCCAAGTCACCGCCTTCGAACGTCGGGGAAGACGGATGTCTCGCTCCGGTAAATCCTGCAAGAAAAGTCCCCGGGGACCGGCAGCACCGGTGGGACCCTCCGACGATCAAGTTAGTGGCTCGGGTTCAGACAAGGAACCACCCCCCGCCGAGAGAAGCTGGGCAGTTAGGGTTTTTTTATCAAAAAGAGGAAGCTCCCAGAGTCAGAGTTCGGATCCGGCTATAGCCTGAATATGTTTCTTTTATACCTGTCGAACGTCGTCACGTGCAGCTTCGGAAGACCTTTCTTTTGTACTATTCTTGATGGGCGTAGCTGGGCTCCTATTGCTAGAGGCGGCGAGTCGTATATCCTAGTAAGGCGTGGTGGCGCGCAGAGGCGTGCATGCGCCAAACATCGTTATGAGACATGACTCTCCGTACGGGGGCACATTTTACAGGAGTACGAAATGGTACTACGGCAAGGCACAGCCATGTGCGGAGATCATGCGTGAGCACCGTACTTGCTGATAGTTGCTGTTTTCTTTGGCGGTTGAGTAGCATATCGTCCTCGCATCCTGAGGCCAGTAAAGACCCTGGGTTTAGGAGACGATGACCCCAAACGATGACCCCACCCCGACCCCGAGGGGTGCCGGAGGTGGGGAATGACCGTTTACCCCGAGGCTGGTAGGGGCCCCGGGGTTAGGAAACGATGGCCCCACCCCGACCCCGAGGGGGTGCCGGAGGTGGGGATGACCGTTTACCCCGAGGCTGGTAGGGGCCCCGGGGTTAGGAAACGATGGCCCCACCCCGACCCCGAGGGGTGCGGAGGTGGGGAATGACCGTTTACCCCGAGGCTGGTAGGGGCCCCGGGGTTAGGAAACGATGGCCCCACCCCGACCCCGAGGGGTGCCGGAGGTGGGGAATGACCGTTTACCCGAGGCTGGTAGGGGCCCCGGGGTTAGGAAACGATGGCCCCCACCCGACCCCGAGGGGTGCCGGAGGTGGGGAATGACCGTTTACCCCGAGGCTGGTAGGGGCCCCGGGGTTAGGAAACGATGGCCCCACCCCGACCCCGAGGGGTGCCGGAGGTGGGGAATGACCGTTTACCCCGAGGCTGGTAGGGGCCCCGGGGTTAGGAAACGATGGCCCCACCCCGACCCGAGGGGGTGCCGGAGGTGGGGAATGACCGTTTACCCGAGGCTGGTAGGGGCCCCGGGGTTAGGAAACGATGGCCCCACCCCGACCCGAGGGGGTGCCGGAGGTGGGGAATGACCGTTTACCCGAGGCTGGTAGGGGCCCCGGGGTTAGGAACGATGCCCCACCCGACCCCGAGGGGGTGCCGGAGGTGGGGAATGACCGTTTACCCCGAGGCCGGTAGGGGCCCCGGGGTTAGGAAACGATGACTGCCGTTACCCTGCCTGATGACGTTGGGATCAGTCATATCAATACCCTCCAACAATGGTTCACCAGCCCAGATGCAGGGAAAATGAGAGAACAAGAAGAAGAAGTAGAAAGAATAAGAAAAGGAGAGAAGTCAACCAGGCTGGTCGAGGGATCCACGTCTCTCCCTCCACTGCCTAAAAATATCATCGCTGAAATTCTCTCTCCACCTACCTTACGAACGTTCTGAAAACGAGAGAAATTCAGTTTAACTGAGTAAATTTTAATTAAAATTGAATTGAATTTAACTTAACTTTAATCCTCATTTTTTATTCATCACAGAATTGTTATCTTCTTTAATGGATGGCACATCCCCTACCCTACGTCAGGGCCAACATTGGAGGAGGTTTGACGCATTCAAGCGCATCAGATGGGAGTGATGACGTAGGTGCAAGTTTCATACAGAAATAATAAGAGCCAGATGACATTGGCCGACTTATAACGGTGCATCATTTCTGATCTCCCAAGCCTTTGAGGGGAAAAAACGCATAACTTGCAGTTTAAATTAGTTGAGCTACGAGTTTCATGGCGACTAAATCCAATTTGACTTGCAACATGCTGCCATTTATGTTGGATTTTCAGATGTTGGGTAGATGAATAGATCCATTGCACGCATCTGTCTTGTGATTTTAAAAATTTTATTATATAGTTCCACAGGTTTTATTGGGTTGCATGGAACTTTGTATGCAGCCAACACATGAGACGCATTCATTGTTTAAAATATAATATATTTTTATATTATATTCATTGTCTATATTAATACAAAATATATATATTTAATAAATAAATAAACGTAAATAAGTATAAATATTTTTTGCTTATATATTTATATATTGACTTCAATTAAGCTGAACTAAGATGGATGATATCAAGTTTGGATCATTCTTTCTTCTTTTTTTTTTTTTTTTTTTTTTTGGAACAAACGGGCGATCACACTAATCTAGCGCGAGTCAGCCCAGATAGATCAGAGTACAAAATTTGCTGCAAAGGAGCAGGGCAGGGGTCACCCGGCGTCAAAATCCATGGACCAGAAAGCAGAGCCACTGAAGCAGCAATCCAGTCCGCCGCCGAGTTGGCTTCGCGATATATATGACGGGACTGGACACAATCAATCTCCCACAGAATAGCCCAAATATCCAACAAAATCGGATTAGACAGAGCAGGAGGGCAATTCTGCGTCTGGATCCAAGCAATAACCGACATGGAGTCGCCCTCAATACAAATCCTATGAGCATGAAGAACCCGAGCAGCATAAGAAATACCCGCCCAAGCCGCGCGAAGTTCAGTCATGGGGACAGAAGAGTCGAGAGAACCAAAACCTCCTGCCACCAAAAGGTCACCATGAGGACCTCTGATAATGAACGCTGACCCAGCAACTCTACCACGGACACTCCCGTCAAAATTGACTTTGACAAACCCTGGAGGGGGGGGCTCCCAGGAGATAAGAACCGTATGCCGGTTCGCTGCCGAAGCAGCAGGGGATCCCCAGTGGCCGGAGATATCAAACCCAATCCGAGCACAGTCTGCCGCCAATAATCTGATCTTTCTAGCAGTCTTATGAAGAGAGATAGTGTCATCAGAGAAAATAAACTGGTTCCTAGTTAGCCAAATCTGATAAGCAGTGACCGCCCAGAGACCTTTCTTATGCTGAGGGCATCTCCGAAGATTCAGAAGGAAAGAAGAGTACAGGGAGCCCGAGTCATTCTGTCTGAGAGGATAACCCACCATAAGCCAGACCCGTCTAGCTCTTGGGTAGATGAAAATAGCATGATCTATAGATTCCTCCTCCAAGCTGCATAACGGGCAGATCGACTGAATAGGGATACCCCTCCGAGAAAGGAGAGCACAGGTAGGGAGGGAGCCCCACAGAAGTTTCCAGATAAATAACTGAACTCTGGGGATAGTAGGAAGCTTCCAAATCCACGCAGCATCTTTCAGGCACTGAGGCTGAGATCTGAACATCATCATCAGATCCCTAGTCGGGGCCTTAGAGAGACAGGAACTCTGCCAGAGTCTAACATCAGAGGAACGACCAGGAAGAAGAGGCATCGATAATATCCGCCGGGCAAGTTCCGTACCAAACAATCTGGTCACCGAGGGGATATGCCAAGCAGGAGGATCAGAGGATATCAAGTCCTTGACCCGAAGACTAGAAGGGGTCTCTATGCTGATAAAGGAGGGTCATCGAGAGAGAGGAAGCTCAGAAATCCAAGTATCCTGAATAACACTGACCGAAGAACCATCACCGATCATCCAGGAGAGATTATCCAAAATAGCCTGACCATAGCGACAGATCTCCTTCCAAAAGGAGGAGCTTCCCCGAGGTGGCGAAATATACATGGCAGATGTCCATTCTCCATACCTAATACGCATCAGGGAGCTCCAAAAACAATGTGGCTCAAGAAGAAATCTCGAAGCATGTCTGAAAATAAGGGCTTTTCTTCTAACAATCAAGGACTGGATACCGAGACCACCCTCAGCAATAGGCATACAAACCAAGTCCCAGGATAAGAGGTGAATCCCATGACCATCCTGCACAGAAGCCCATAGGAAATCACGAAAGCATCTCTCGATCCTTCTCAGACAAGTAATTGGAATGGCTGAATTCGACAGGATATGCAGGGGAAGGGAGGAAAGAACTGATCAAATAATAATAACCCTAGCCATCATAGAAAGACCAGTCACCTGCCATCCCTCAATGCGCTGGCGCACCCGCCTCTCAATCTCGGAGAAATCAGAGCAGCGGGGACTTCGCCCCGTTATAGGGATCCCTAAATAAATAAATCTATCAGTCTGAGTGGTGATACCCGACAGTCTGATGATGGCTTCTCTAGTGGATCTAGAGGTCTTCGGGCTAAAACAAATAGAAGACTTCAGAAAATTGACCTTCTGACCAGAAGCCTGGCAGTAGCTCAGAATAATAGAATGAAAAGAAGCCGCATTCTCAATAGAAGCATGGCCAAGTAAGATACAATCATCAGCAAAGAGGAGGTGGGAGACAAAAGAGCCCTCAGGACCAGCCATAACTGGGGCAATCCGCCTGTCCAGCTGAGCCTGGCATAAAGCCCGAGAAAGATCATCAGCAGCCAGGATGAAAAGCAAAGGAGATAAGGGGCAACCCTGGCGGAGACCAACACTAGAGTGGAAAAACTCAGTCGTGTTTCCATTGATAATTAGAGAAAAAGAGGGCTTATGGATGCAAGCCATAATCCATTCTATAAATAATTCATCAAACCCAAACTCCAGAAGAGAGCGGTACAAAAAAACCCAGCTCAAACGATCATAAGCACGCTCCATATCAAGCTTAACAGCCATAAGACATCGTCTGGCCGGGGCTCTATGAAGAACATGCATAAACTCCTGAGCAATAAGAACATTATCAGAAATAGACCTCCCTCTAATGAAAGCCCCCTGCTCCTCTGAAATGAGGCGAGGAATCACCAGACAAAGGCGGCGAGCTAAAAGGCGAGCACAAACTTTATACAATGTAGAACAGAGGCTAATGGGCCTAAAGTGCTGAGGGAGAGAAGCATCCACTCTCTTGGGCACCAAGGTAATGAAAGTCTGATTCCATTCAGAAGGAATATGTCTAGCTCTGAAAACATCCTGAATAGCTTGAACAACCTCCCGACCAACAATATCCCAATAGTGCCAAAAGAAAAATGGTGGAAAACCATCAGGCCCAGGGGCTTTGTTCGGCCCAAGCTCCCACAGGGCCTCCCTAATCTCATCAGCCGAGATCGGCCTGGTAAGCATATCGTTATCCAGGGAGGAGACCTTCCTAGAAGACGGAACCTGAACAACCGGATCCCCATCACCATAGAGTCAGCCCATCTGGTCCGGAAGAAATGGAGAAGAAGGTCACTGATATATTGAAAATCCTCCCTAGTATGCCCGTCTTCATCTACTAACCTCCGAATCTGATTAGCAGCTCTCCGCTTCAGAGTGGCCTGATGGAAGAATCTGGTGTTACGATCCCCATCACAAATCCACTGAGCCCGAGATCTCTGCCACCAATACATCTCTTGCTGCCGTAAAAGGGAGTGGTGCCGAGCCAGCAACTCCCTAAGGAAAGAGAGGTCCGAGTCCACCAAAAACCCTTCCTGATCCTCCTTAGCATGCATAACTTTAATATCAGTTTCAACCTGCTCAACTTGTCTGACCAGATCCCCCACCTCAAACCTGTTCCATCTGGATAGTCTGTGTCTGGCCATCTTAAAACGCCGAGATAATCGATAGACAGCATTGCCCCTAACAGGAGTATGCCAGATCTGAGATATAATAGAACGAGCAGCTGAAAGACCAGTCCAAAACTGCTCAAATCTGAATTGCTTCCGCATAAGCTGATCAGCCTCCGTAGAAATCAATATAGGGCAATGGTCAGAAGCAATCCTAGGGAGATGAGTGACAGTAACCATAGGGAATCTTTGGAGCCATTGGGGAGAAGCCATGGCACGATCAAGTCTCTCCCAGACTCGAGCAGACCCCTGGCGGTTATTGCACCAAGTGAATTGGGATCCCGAATACCCTAAATCCAAAAGCCCAGAAGAGCCAATAAAGGATCTGAATTCATTAATATCAGCTGAGCCAGAAACCCGTCTGCCTCCACGTTTTTCATTAGCCTCAGTGATACAATTGAAATCCCCCGCAATGATAGACGAAATACCCTTAGCAAGGAGGGAAAGCAGTTCGGACCAGAGAACCCTTCTCTCCCGGTAGTCCGTGCTGGCGTAGACAGCCGAAAGAAACCAGGGGTCAGAAGACCCCATAGAGATCATAAGACCAATTTGCTGATTGCACTGATGGAAAGCATCAATTCTGACTGCAGAGGTGCGCCATATAGCCAGCATACCCCTCGACAGACCAACTGCCTCCACAGCATAAGAAGACCAAGTACGGGCAATCTGTCTATGAAAACGGAGAAGACTATCCCCCGAAAGTCTGGTCTCCAAGAGGACACATATGTCAAAGTGGTGAACTTGCAATAATCTACTGAAGGAGGATCGAAAAGAAGGTTTTCGAGCTCCTCTAACATTCCATAGTAAGATCTTCATTTACAGGATGGCGGAGGATGGGACCCCTCCTTGATCCACTAGCATATCACTATCTATCATACCAGCATTCAACTGGGAGCCATCAACAGGCTTCAGAACTGAATTGGTCAACAGTCCCTCCGAACCAGTATCAGACTCACCTGAAGAGGAAGACTGTGCCTGAATTGGGGAACCAGAGATCAATCCCGTAGGTTCGCCAGAAGAGTCAGCCAAAGGAAGATCAACCCTTCCAACAGATTGATCTCTCACCGCCTCCAGAGCACCAACCTGAGAACAAGGAAACTGATCCAGCTGAATCGGAGAGCCGCAGCTAACCTCTCCTATTTTGGTGAAAGAAACCTTTCCTTTTCCCTTTTTCTTGTCTGATTTGGATAAAATTCTAGGAGCATGAGAAACCTCCGGCCTAGCTCGCTTAAGTGGACCTGAACTGACTTCCCTGCTACCCACAGGACCATCATAGCTCACCACTGTAGCAAGAGAGGAGAAAGGGTTATGAATCAATGTAGGAATGTTCAGACCAGGCTCCAGGGAATCAATCTCAGCATTAGAATTAAAGTTCAGAGAAGCTGCCTTAGAAACGGCACGCTCTCTCTGAACCGGCATGGGACTGTTCCCATTAACCACAATGACCTTATCCTTCCCGGGGTGCGCCACCACATCATCAGGCCTTAGATGCATTCTTGAGGACGAGGAGGGTTTCCGGCGAGCAACCTTCACCGGAGCAGCCCACCCTTCAGTCGATTCAGCCGTGCCCACTGGAGTCCCCTTCTTCACTGCCTGGGATGCAGAAGTAGAGCCCGAGTTTGAAACCGAAGCCATCGGCGAAGTCTTCACCTTCTCCACCACCTGAGGGTTAGAATCAAAAGATCTCTTCCGAACAGCAATGAGCCACGACCCAAACAGAGGACCAGAATCAAAGCTATCCCCCTCAGGACAACTCGGCTGAGAACAGGGGCCATCCAAGTGCAGAGTGGCACAGCTCAAGCAAACTCCCTCCAAATTCTCATAAACAAAATTCTGCCAGAATGGATTGAAGCTTCCTTGAATCCGGGTACCTGGCCGGAGAGGGCGACTAAGGTCAATCCGTAGACAAACCCTCGCAAAACCTCCCCTTGACTTCGCCACAGTAGCTGCATCAATGCAGACAAACTCGCCCGCTGGCTCAAGAATAGCTCTAAGGAATTCCTCCTTCCAGAATTCAAGAGGCAGAAGCGGCAATCTCACCCAGATCAACGCAGAGGAGATGGAATCCTCCGCCGGTGTAAACTCCAGTTTCCACGGCTCTGTACCAATCACCTGGCCGTTGATTACCCAAGGATGATGCAGAACCAGTTCACAAGCTTCCTTGGATTCAAAACGGAAAACATGGCATTTGAATGCCAAGCTAATTGGAAAGATTTCACCTGAGATACCAACTCGTCTGAATTCCCTAATAAAGGCTTCAGCCGGAATCCATCGATGGAACGAGCGGACGATCAGAGCCTTCTGCTGCCAGCCTGCCACCTCCTCTTCAAGCTCCACCACCGGGAGATGAGTCACCTCCGGGAACGTAGCCTG
This sequence comes from Calamus simplicifolius, assembly GCA_900491605.1. Classification (NCBI taxonomy): domain Eukaryota; kingdom Viridiplantae; phylum Streptophyta; class Magnoliopsida; order Arecales; family Arecaceae; genus Calamus; species Calamus simplicifolius. The sequence continues at coordinate 74,755 of UESW01004435.1, read as the reverse complement.
CAGTCTCTCAATAACAGCAGGCGAAGGGGACTGGGTAACCCAGTGAAAACCATTCGACATCAACCTCCTCCCCGGATTCCGGCTACCTTCGACCGGATCAGGAGCCATAGGAATGGAGGGAAGGCCGAAGAGAAAAACCCGGAGAAACGGCGAAGGAGCAGAGACGAAGATCACCCAGCAATCAAGGAAGAAGAACACAGACGTACGAATCTTAAAGCAGGAGGAAGACAGAGAACCAGAGCACTCGGGCGCATGATTCTTGGATCATTCTTTCTTCAAAGAACTGGTTTGTTTGTTTTGACAACCCTGAGTACAAGAGGGCTGCATGATTGCATCACATCAACTTTCCTGCAAAAGAAAGATCATGGTCTCCCAATACGTAGGATCATTTTTTGAGCTACTGTTGGGTTCCATTTTTGGGCTCTTTTAAAGTCCCACTAGATTTATACCCTTGTCCACTTGGTTGTTGGGAAGTCAGAAATGGGGCCTAAGTCAATCTTCGGTTCTCATTTCTCTCTTTTGCTGCTCTTCTCCCCCTCGAACAATCTCCTTATGATGTGAAGGAAATCATAGAAGACTTTCTTTTCTTTCATTCTTCTATAGCGGAAAATAATACAATCTATACAATATGTATAGAATTAATAGATAGGATCTTTATATTATCTTTAGTCATTACTTTCGATCTACCTCTAGAAGATCTAAATCAGGATCTTGATCTTTCTCTCGATGGATCTTGATGGGGCCAGTTGACCTCATGAAAAATAAAATTTTTGGATGGCCCCAAAGGCCCAGACCCTAACTCCAGCGACAGCCTCCAGCGTCGGCTTCCAGCGCCAGCCTCCAGCGCTAGCCAAAGGCCGACGGACTCAGCGTTAGCTCCAGCATCGGCCTCCAGCGTCAGCCTCCAACGTCGGCCTCCAGCGTCGGCCTCCAACGTCAGCTTCTAGCGCCAGCCTCCAGCGTCGACCTCCAGCATCGGCCTCCAGCGCCAACATCCAGTGCTGGCCAAAGGCCGACAGGCTCCAGCGCCGGCCCCCGAGGTCGGCACATCAAAGGCCGACACCCGCCAAAGGCCGGCCTCTCCAAGCTAGCCGACCCCCGGCACATTGCTGGCTGGCCACGGCCTCTCCAAGCTAGCCGACCCCAGCACATTTCTGGCCGGCCACGGCGTCTCCAAGCTAGCCGGTCCCGGCACATTTCTGGCTGGCCACAGCGTCTCCAAGCTGGCCGGCCCTGGCACATTCCTGGCCGGCTACGGCGTCTCCAAGCTAGCCAGCCCCGGCACATTGCTGGCCGGCCACGGCGTCTCCAAGCTAGCCGGCCTCGGCACAATTGCTGGCCGGCCACGGCATCTCCAAGCTGGACGGCCCCGGCACATTCCTGGCCGGCCACGGCATCTCCAAGCTAGCCGGCCCCGGCACAATTGCTGGCCGGCCACGGCGTCTCTAAGCTAGCCGGCCCCGGCGTCTCCACGCCAGGCGGCCCCTACTTCTTTAGGCAACTCAGCCCGGGCGACTCCTGTCCCGCCGAGTCGGCCAAGGCCATCCCCGGCCGGCCCGACTCGGCCCCGGCGTCTCCTGTCCCGCCGAGTCGGCCAAGGCCATCCCCGGCCGGCCCGACTCGGCCCCGCGTCCCCTGTCCCGCCGAGTCGGCCAAGGCCGTCCCCGGCCGGCCCGACTCGGCCCCGGCGTCTCCAGTCCCGCCGAGTCGGCCAAGGCCATCCCCGGCCGGCCCGACTCAGCCCCGGTGTCTCCAGTCCCGCCGAGTCGGCCAAGGCCATCCCCGGTCGGCCCGACTCGGCCCGGCGTTCCTTGTCCCGCCGAGTCGGCCAAGGCCATCCCCGGCCAGACCGACTCGGCCCCGTCATCTCTAGGCCCGCCGATTCGGCCCCACCCCGGTACTGCCTTGCCGGCGAGATAGGCCCCAGCCATCTTAGGTCGACCCAGCTCGAACCCGATAAGACGGGACCCCCGGTTCCTGCCAGATCAGCCCCAGCGATTCAAAAATCCGTTCCTCTAATGCACGCCACCTGACGCGCGCCGCTCGACAGCGCCGATGCGTGCCACAGCACCAACATGCGCCGCCTGATAGCGCCAGATCCGACAATCCAACGGTCCCGCTGGCTGATGGGATGCAGACCCACGTGATCGCGCCAGCGTCACCCCCTATAAAAGGGTAAACTACGTCGGGAATCGGGTGAGGCATTTTTAACGCATATTTTACACATTCGATGCCCTAACTCTCAAAGGAGCTACCTGATCCTTCTGAGACCTCTCCCTCCTCAAGAGCTCTCTCGAGCTCCTTCTTCAGCTATGACCTCTGTCACTAACTTGGGCGTTGGAGGGTCCCACCGGAGAATCCTCTCCGGTCTTGGGACTTCTTTGCAGGCAGCCCGATGAGGAAGAAGAGCCTCCGTTCCCGACGTCCAGGAGGGGTGATCGAGCGTCATCAGATTGGCGCGCCAGGAAGGGGGGCTAAGAAAAAATAGTGAACGTTCTCCCTGAGCTACATCTTTCGTCCCCTCTATTCTTCTAGAAGCCATGGTGGTGACACGAGCCCAGGACACCTCCGTCAGCTGCCCGGCGGGGCTCCCCCCGTCAACTAGACAGCAGAAGGCCAATTCCCCTGCTACCAGCCCTCCGGTTGCTGGCCCGCCACCGGACGCCGCCCTCCAAATGGCGGAGCAGCTGGCAACCCTCTCCCAGCAAGTTCAGAATCTCACTGCCATGGTCCATAGACTCCAGCAGCAGCAGTCCGTGGCCACCCAGCACCAGACTGCTCCCCCCGCCAACCAGCAGTCGGCGAGGGGAGGTTCTCCCCGGCGAGGGACCGGCCGACGTCAAGCTTCCCCCAGGAAACCTCGACGCAAGCCCTCCAAGCGGCCGCGGTCCCCTGACCACGGCCCCAATGAGTTTCCTCCCAAGCCACATCACGAGGAACCCAGGCGGAAGTCCCGACTTCCGTCTCCATCTTCTGCTTCCTCTTCTTCTTCCTCCAAGCCATCCTGAAGGGCCCCGACGATCAACCGCCAGGCGGAGGAACGCCTAGAGGAGTACAACAGGCGACTAGACGAGCTCGCCAAGAAGATCAACCGTCAGCCGAAGGAAGAGTTCGACACTCGTCCTCCCTACACTCGCCGCATACTGGAGGAACTGGTTTCCTCCAGGTTTCGCTTCCCCTAGGTAGACCCGTACGATGGTACGACAGACCCCCTCGACTACCTCGAAAGTTACAAGGCTATGATGCAAATCCAGGGTGCCCCAGATGCCCTCCTCTGCAAGGCCTTCCCCGCAACTCTGCGGAGGGCCGCACGTGCATAGCACTCACGCTTGCCCCCTCACAGCATCGACTCCTTCCGGGAGCTGGAGAGGGCATTTTTGGCCCACTTTGACGCCTGCCGCTGGATCCCAAGGGTGGCAGACAGCCTCTTCTCCGTCCACCAGAAGGAAGGAGAGTAACTGCGAGACTTCGTGTCCCGATTCAAAATCGCCGCCCTCGAGGTCTACCATCTCGACGATGCGGTGGCCTCCCTAGCACTGAAGCGGGGACTCCTTCCATCCCGCTTCACCTTCTCCCTGGATAAGAAGCCCCCGAGCTCTTATTCCGACCTCCTTCTCCAGGCTCAGAAGTACATCCGCGCTAACGAGGCTGACTCGTCCAGAAGGGAAGCCGGCAGGAGTTCCAATAAGAAGCCAACCCCCACTGAACCAGCTGAGGGACGATCCAGGCGGCCCAAGCCACCCAGTCGCTTTGACCAACGGCCCCAGGCGCTGGTTCCTAAGGGGCGGTTTACTCCTCTCACGGCTCCGATCTCCCACATCCTGCTAGAGATTGAGGAGGAGCCGTACTTTCAACGCCCACGTCCCCTAAAGTCAATAAACCTCCTACAACGAAGAGCTTTACTGCCAGTATCACCAAGATTATGGGCATGACACCAAAGATTGCCGCCAGTTGAAGAAGGCCATAGAAAAGTTTGTCCAGCAAGGCCACTTGGGCAAGTTCGTTCGAGGGAACCTCACGGCCCCGGGTGCGTCGGCACCTCTAGCGCCTCAGATTTGCCCCAACAATGCCCCAACAGAAGGAAGCAAGCTGGCATCAAAATGGGAAGCTTCTCCCCACATTCGGAATGCGGACGGTACTCTCGGTAGCTTGCTGATCCTTTAATAAAGTATTATTCAAAATATCCTTGTCTTATCATGCTCTTGGGATGAGTGTACTTCTTAGACAAAGACCAACTCCGCGTTGGCACCAAAGACCAACTCCGCGTTGGCACCAAAGACCAACTCCGCGTTGGCGCCAAAGATCGACTCCGCGTCGGCACCAAAGACCAACTCCGCGTCGGCACCAAAGACCAACTCCGTGTCGGCACCAAAGACCGACTCCGCGTTGGCACCAAAGACCGACTCCGCGTCGGCACCAAAGACCAACTCCGCGTCGGCACCAAAGACCAACTCCGCGTTGGCACAAAAGACCAACTCCATTGGCACCAAAGACCAACTCCGCGTTGGCACAAAAGACCAACTCCGCGTTGGCACCAAAGACCAACTCCGCGTTGGCACAAAAGACCAACTCCGTGTTGGCACCAAAGACCAACTCCGCGTTGGCATCAAAGACCAACTCCGCGTTGGCACAAAAGACTGACTCCGCGTCGGCAATGAAGACCGGCTCCGTGTCGGCACCCTCAAGCTCAAGACCTGCGGATTCCCATCAATGGAGTTTCCTGGGGGGCAGACAAACCCCCAAGCTAGTTCAAAGGGAGCTCACTGGCATCACAGCCCATGGGACACTACTCGGCCCCGGCACGGCGGTGCTCCCGAGTCGGTCAAGACCCTAAAGGTTCCGTACCTGACTGGGTCGGCCCTCGCAGAGGTTCCACACCCCCATGCCGGTTCAAAAGGAACCTGGCGACGCCCAGCTCTTAGGTTACCCCCCGGAATTCACTCCCAGACCCCGCGTTGGGAGAGAATTACTGGCCACCCTCAGCTAGCCAAAGAAGGCATGCAGACGTCCATCTAAGGCAGCGCAAGGTACCAAGGTAAAAGTCCTACACTCCTTTCGCTTAGCCGATGCAGGGCACACAAGCTCAAGGAGTGTGGGGGGCATTTGATGGGGCCAGTTGACCCCATGAAAAATGAAATTTTTGGACAGCCCCAAAGGCCCAGACCCTAACTCCAGCGATGCCCTCCAGCGTTGGCTTCCAGTGCCAGCCCCTAGTGCTAGCCAAAGGCCGACGGACTCAGCGTCAGCTCCAGCATCGGCTTCCAGCGTCGGCCTCCAGCGTCGGCCTCCAGCGTCGGCTTCCAGCGCCGGCCTCCAGCATCGACCTCCAGCATCGGCCTCCAGTGCCAACATCCAGCGCTGGCCAAAGGCCGACAAGCTCCAGCGCCGCCCCCGAGGCCGGCACATCAAAGGCCGACACCCGCCAAAGGCCGGCCTCTCCAAGCTAGCCGACCCCCGGCACATTGCTGGCTGGCCACGGCCTCTCCAAGCTAGCCAGCCCCAGCACATTTCTGGCCGGCCACGGCGTCTCCAAGCTAGCCAGCCCCAGCACATTTCTGGCCGGCCACGGCGTCTTCAAGCTGGCCAGCCCCGGCACATTGCTGGCCGGCCACGGTGTCTCCAAGCTAGCCGGCCCCGGCACATTGCTGGCCGGCCACGGCGTCTCCAAGCTAGCCGGCCCCGGCACATTGCTGGCCGGCCACGACCTCTCCAAGCTAGCCGGCCCTGGCACAATTGCTGGCCGGCCACGGCATCTCCAAGCTGGCCGACCCCGGCACATTCCTGGCCGGCCACGGCGTCTCCAAGCTAGCCGGTCCCGGCATAATTGCTGGCCGGCCACGGCGTCTCCAAGCTAACCGGCCCCGGCGTCTCCATGCCAGGCGGCCCCTACTTCTCCAGGCAACTCGGCCCGGGCGACTCCAGTCCCGCCGAATCGGCCAAGGCCATCCCAGGCAGGCCCGACTCGGCCCCGGCGACTCCTGTCCCGCCGAGTCGGCCAAGGCCATCCCCGGTCGGCCCGACTCGGCCCTGGCGTCTCCTGTCCGCCGAGTCGGCCAAGGCCATCCCTGGCCGGCCCGACTCGGCCCCGGCATCCCCTGTCCCGCCGAGTCGGCCAAGGCTATCCCTGGCCGGCCCGACTCGGCCCCGGCGTCTCCAGTCCCGCCGAGTCGGCCAAGGCCATCCCCGGCCAGCCCGACTCAGCCCCGGCATCTCCAGTCCCACCGAGTCAGCCAAGGCCATCCCCGGCCGGCCCGACTCGGCCCCGGCGTTCCCTGTCCCGCCGAGTTGGCCAAGGCCATCCCCGGCCAGCCCGTCTCGGCCCCATCGTCTCCAGACCCGCCGATTCAGCCCTACCCCGGCACTGCCTTGCCGGCGAGATAGGCCCCAGCCATCTCAGGTCAACCCAGCTCGGCCTCGACAAGACGGGACCCCTGGTTCCTATCAGATCAGCCCCAGCGATTCAAAAATCCGTTCCTCTGACGCGTGCCGCTCGACAGCGCCCTACGCGCGCTGCCCGATAGCGCCGATGCATGCCGCAGCGCCAATATGCGCCGCCTAATAGCGCCAGATTTGACAATCCAATGGCCCCGCGGCTGACGGGACGCAGACCCATGTGATCGCGCCAGCATCACCCCCTATAAAAGGGTAAACTACGTCGGGAATCGGGTGAGACATTTTTAACGCATATTTTACACATTCGATGCCCTAACTCTCAAAGGAGCTACCTGATCCTTCTGAGACCTCTCCCTCCTCAAGAGCTCTCTCGAGCTCCTTCTTCAGCTGTGACCTCTATCACTAACTTGGGCGTCGGAGGGTCCCACTGGAGAACCCTCTTCGGTCTTGGGACTTCTTCGCAGGCAGCCCGGTGGGGAAGAAGAGCCTTCGTTCCCGACGTCCAGGAGGGGTGATCGAGCGTCATCAGATCTCGATCTTCCTCTTGGTGAATCTTGATCTTTCCCTTGATCTGAATTAGCTGCACTGCAGATCTACCTCTCGGGATCTTGATCTACCGCTTCGGGACCTCTCGGGATCTTGATTGAGTGATTCCAATCAATGAGCTATCGCACTCTAATGGTGTATGCCCTTAGGATATGCTCTTGATCAGGGACCCAATACCTCCGCTTCTTTCTGGTTTTTCTTTCGATGACATTGTGTTCTCAAAAGCCTTAGAAGGGATCTCTATTTAAAGAGATTCCTCAATTCCCTTCCACCGCCTGCTCCCATCAAAGCAGATGTTTAACATTTAAGAAGCTGTCGTTATCACTTATTAATTAGTGGATGGCATTGAAATTATCCGCTAACGATCGCAATAAAATAGGACCATCTATTGCAAAGGACCATCTATTGCAACGGGATATTACATTCTCCCACTTGGTCCATATATTTTATCAACACTGAATAAGAAACTAAATACATGAATTATAGCGATAGGTCCTCTATAATTGAGTATTATCTTCTATGTATTACAATGCATTCAATTTCTTTACCACTATTCCAAATGTGACAACATAACATAATGAATAAACCATATGTTTATTCAGAGTCCAAAAGAAAAGTTTATCATTTCTCGAAAGTCAAATAACGTGTACACCTGAATGAAAAATAAATAATAATTGAAATAAGAGTTTCCTTGTACAAACTATTATCCATGCAATTATATCATGGAACCAACTCCCATTCGTATCACATGATCCTTAAAATTCTTAATTGGCATGCCTTTAGTCAAAGGATCAGCTATCATCAATTCAGTGCTAACGTGTTCTATGACCACTTTATTTTCTTTAACACGTTCTCTTATGGCTAAATACTTAATGTCGATATGTTTACTTCGACTACCACTCTTATGGTTTTTAGCCAAAAATACAGCAGCTGAATTGTCACAGTACAGTTTAATTGGTCTAGCAATAGAGTCAACAATTCTAAGCCCTGAGATGAAACTCTTCAACCATACACCTTGCGATGTAGCCTGAAAACAAGCAAGGAACTCCGCTTCCATAGTAGAGGTAGCAGTCAAAGTCTGCTTTGCACTCCTCCATGATATGGCTCCACCAGCTAACATAAATATAAATCCTGATGTTGATTTCTGAGAATCAACGCAGCCAGCAAAGTCCGAATCTGAGTAGCCCTCTATCTCCAAATGATCTGTTTGTCTATATATGAGCATGTAGTCCTTGATCCCTTGAAGATACCTCATGACCCTTTTAGCAGCTTTCCAGTGGTCTAAACCTGGATTACTCTGATATCTTCCCAACATTCCTACTGCTAATGCAATGTCAGGTCTTGTGCAAACCTAAGCATACATTAGGCTTCCAACAGCTGAAGCATATGGAATGTTGTGCATCTGTTTCCGTTCAAGTTTATTTTTAGGGCACTGGTTCAAAGCGAACTTCTTACCCTTCACTATAGGTGCAACACTTGGTGAACAATTTTTCATCTGAAATCTCTCCAAGACTTTATTGATATAAGTTTCTTGAGACAATCCTAAAATGCCTCGAGATCTTTCTTTATGGATCTTAATGCCAATGACATAAGATGCCTCACTCATATCTTTCATATCAAAATTTTTGGAGAAAAATTGTTTCACCTCATATAGCAACCCTTTATCATTGGTTGCAAGTAGAATGTCATCCACATATAGGACCAAGAAATAAATTTTGCTCCCACTAACTTTCTGGTATATACATTGATCCATGATGTTCTCTTCAAAACCAAAGGAAGAGATCACATCATGAAATTTTAAATACCACTGACGCGAGGCTTGTTTCAATCAATATATGGATTTCTTAAGCTTGCAAACCAAATGCTCACTATCACCAGTGAAAAATCCTTCAGGCTGTTTCATGTAAACCTCTTCCTCTAGATCTGCATTAAGGAATGCAGTTTTTCATCCATTTGATGAAACTCAAAATCAAAATGAGCTACCAATGCCATAATTATTCGAAGAGAATCTTTCTTGGATACAGGAGAAAATGTCTCAGTGTAGTCGATTCCTTCCCTCTGAGTGAATCCTTTGGCAACGAGTCTTACTTTATATCTTTCAATGTTGCCTTGTAAGTCTTTCTTTATTTTAAAGTTCCCTCTACATCCAATGGCTTTTACACTATTAGGCAACTCAACAAGATCCCAGACTCGATTAGATGCCATAGATTCCATCTCGCCCTTCATGGCATTGTACCACAAGTTTGATTCCTTAGAACTCATGGCTTGTGAAAATGTTTCAGAATCATTTTCGGCTCCAATGTTATAGTCAGATTCATGTAGATACACAATATAATCACTAGGAATTGCTGATTTTTTATTCTAGTTGATCTTCTTAATGTTGTGTCAATAACCTCTTGAGGAGTATCTTGCACAAGATGATCTTTTAGATTACCATCAGCTTGTGCAATCTCAATGACTGGTTGTTGAGCACTTATTTGAGTTTGAGGAGTGATATAAATAACAACCAATCCCTCACTTGAAGTGGAAGCTAGAATATCTGAATGATCTTTCTCAGAAGAAGCCAAATACTGAGATTGATCACTCCCACTAATCAAGTTATTCTCAAGAAATTTTGCATTTCTTGATTCCACAATCCTAGTGCTGTGAGATGGACAATAAAATCAATAACCCTTGGACTTCGCAGCATATCCAATAAAATATCCACTAATAGTCCTTGGGTCTAGTTTCTTTTCTTGTGGATTATAGACTCTTACTTCAGATGGGCATCCCCAAACACGTATATGGTGCAAACTTGGTTTCCAACCTTTAAATAACTCAAATGGCGTTTTGGAAACAGCCTTGGTTGGAACCCGATTTAATATATACGCAACAGTTTTATGAGCTTCAGTCCACAAGGATTTAGGTAAGTTGGAGCTGACAATCATGCTCCTTACTATGTCCAATAATGTCCGGTTTCTTCTTTCAGCTACATCATTTTGGTTAGGAGACCCTGGCATGGTGTATTATGCAACAATTCTATTTTCTTCAAGAAACCGAGCAAACGGACCAGGTGCTTGTCCATTCTCAGTATATCTACCATAATATATTTCACCTCTATCTGACCTCACAATTTTAATTTGCTTGCTGCATTGTTTCTCTACTTCTGCCTTAAATACCTTAAATGCATCTAATGCTTCGTTCTTATTATGAAGCAGGTAGAGATACATATATCGTGAATAGTCATCAATAAATGAGATGATGTATCTCTGACCATACGAGTCCATATCTAGACTACAGATATCCGTATGTATAATCTTCAGTACTTCTAAACTTCTCTTGGCATATTTCTTAGACTTGTTGGTTTGCTTTCCCTTTATGCAGTTCACACAAGTGCCAAAATCAGTAAAATCAAGAGTATCAAGTACTCCATCTTTTACTAATCTTTTAATTTTCTCAATGGAGATATGACCTAATCTCCGATGCCACAAAATAGAGGAATTCTCATTCATAACACATCTTTTAATACCAGTTTAGGCGTGCATCACATTATAGGTGGTATTATTTTTTAAATTAATTTGGAAAAAATTATCGGATAATGTACCATTCCCAATAAGCTTAGATTTATAAAATAAATCAACAGAGCTTTTATTAAAATTAAAGGAGTATCCTGCTGGTACAAGCCTTGACACTGAAATCAAATTTCTAGAGAAACTTGGAATATAAAATATCTTTTCCAAATCTAAAACAAAACCAGAATCTAAAATAAGTCTGCACGTTCTAATCGCTTCCACATGTGAACCCATCTTGTTTCCTGAATAGATGCTTTGTTCACTTCCCAATGGTTTCCTTTGATTTAGAAAACCTTACAAGGTATTTGAAATATGGATTGTAGAACCAGAATCAATCCACCATGTGTTATGACATATAACCATATTGGATTCATGACATACGAATGAGGTTAGAGTACATTTCTTGTCAAGCCAAGCTTTGAATTTGAGACAATCTTTCTTTATATGCCCTTTCTTCTTGCAAAAGAAGCACTTGGACTCCTTCTTGTCTTCTGTATGGATAGGTACTTTACCCTTTCCTTTGCATTTGGCTTTGGGAGCTTTAGTCTTTCTCTAAGTGACTAAATGTGCACTTTCTCCCATTTTCAAAATCAGCCTCCCTTCCTCTTGAACACACATGGTCAGAAGTTCATTAATTGATCATTTGTCCTTATGTGTGTTGTAAGATATTTTGAAGGGACTATACTAATGTGGGAGTGAATTCAAAATAAAGTGTACTAAGAAAGATTCTGACATCTCAACCTCTAGGGATTTCAACTGAGCCGCAATGTCCCTCATCTTCATGATGTGCTCACGCACACCTTCAACAATAGTGAGCTTCATTGATGACAATTTTGTCATTAGGGTGCTAGCCAGTGCTTTATCTGAAGACTTAAATTGTGCATCAATAGCCTTCAGAAGTTTCTTGATATTTTTGCACTTAGGAATTGAACCACGTATACTAGCAGAAATCTTAGTACATATGAACATCATACTGAGGCGATTGGATCGCTCCCATCGTTCATCGCAGCAATCTTAGCATGAGTGCTAGTAGATGTAACCGAATGTGGTTCATCCTTCCTGATAGCATAGCCAATATCCATGCACCCTAATTAAAGAAGAATTCTCTCCTTCCATAATTTATAATTATTACCACTTAAATCGGAAACATCACATTTTATATCAGAAATATTAACAGGCAGAATAACTGCATAAAAAATGATATTCATGTAACTGAATTTGAGACATATAACTTGATGTCATGTGATCTTACTAATGTAAACATACAATAACATGAATCAATAACATACAATAACTACCTGTGGGCTAAGTTATATACTCAAATAGACTCATTAACTTAATGATGTAATTAACAAATTATATTCTTTCTTAATTCCTGTGGGTAATTAAGAAAATAATTTGTTATCACATCCTAATTAATTATATCAGTGCAATAAAAATTCCTATGGGATAAGATTTATTATATTAATATAATTAGTCACAATTAATATCATCTAACCTTATGTATATAATTTTGATTAATTAAAGATGCTGTGGCTACTCCTCAATTAATCAAAATCATATTGATCACATGACATTTAAATTCCATTATATGCATATAGATTAACCAATTTAGCATGATTATTAGGTAGTGATCTTAATCAACGTAACATTTCCAAATCAAGATCTGAGTTAATCAAATTGGCCAGGCCAGTGAAAGAGAAGTGGAGTCCCCCGTTGCTTTTCTTAGGTCAGTCAACGAAACCAATTAAGTAACCACAATCTCTTTACTTTTCTTGACACCAATGACCAATCAGACCTTGAAAGGATATGCACTGTGATTTTCACACTACCACCAAATTCATGCATAAAATAAATCTAATATGCAAAACAGGAGACAATATTTTAATTATCTATTTAATAAATTTTAAAATTATCATCTTAAGAAAAATTTTGTTAATTAAAACACATCCGGCCGTAGCTCATTATTCCCTTGGACCAGTCTATGCAAAACACCATAGGCATAAAGACTCAGGAGGCGTATTTTAATACAAAAATTTTAAACTTAAGAAATAAATAATAAAACCAATCATATCACATGAATATTAAACAGATAATAGCATGCATTTAAAATTTAACCAATCAATTTGATTTTAAATCTCTTGAGAAAATCGAAGGACCCATAGGCGAGAAAATTGAAACCGTAACAGACGTTTTCTCTCTTTAATAGGTCACCACATGTGGTTATGGAAGCCACTTTTTTCTCCTACGTTACTGCTCCGTTCGTGAGCAAAAACCGAAACCTGACGGAAGAAAATCAAGACGGCCAAGAAAAAATGGAACAACAAAGGAAAAACCTCTAGATTTGAACTTGAGATCTTTGCAAGCCTTTATTTTTTTTTATTGCCAGAGAGCGGCCAAGAAAAATCTATGACGCAACAAAATTGAAAACGCACGGAATACGTTTCTGAACAGGCAACATTTTCTAATATCAAGCTATAAATTTGGCTGCTCAAAATTTCGAAACAATAAATCGAAATGAAGAACCGAGAAGCAAAAAATCGGAACCATAAATGTAGGATTAAAAAGGAAAAAACCGATCTCAAACAAACTTCATGGTGATCTATTAACTCTCTCGATATGTAGGTAGTTGGGTAAAACGCACCAAGGTACTACCAGTAGCCTCCCTTTGGTGTCCCTAATATCCCTACCACACATTCGTTGGGTCAAATAATCCAGGGTACTACTGTTGACCCAATTATTGATTTTGATGATTAATAAAAGATTTGAGTATATTCATTTTATTACTAATAGATTTAACAAGTGTTTCAGGGCTTAAAAATATTTGATCAATCAAAAGACATAAAGAAACGTGTTTTGAATCAATTGCCAAAAGAAAGTTTCAAAATTCAGAGCCTGGAGTCGACACCTAGGAGATCTGGAGCCGACCCCATGGCCAATCAAATGTCTTCTGATTTTTGGCATGGTCCGGAGCCGACACCCAGAGTTTCGGAGCCGACACCCAAAGTTTCGGAGTCGACACTTACAATGTCTGGAGCCGACTCCGATGCAGGAACAGAACGCGTATTTTTTTGACTTCTCTAGAGCTGACACTTACAGTCTTTTGGAGTTGACTCCCGAATGTGGCGAGTCGACACTCAACTTTTTTGGAGCCGACTCCTCAACGAACTCTTTATTTTCTATTTTTGGATAACCGACTTGGAGATGACACCTGAAAAGTTGGAGCCCTATTTTTGGATAACCGACTTGGAGACGACACCTGAAAAGTTGGAGCCGACTCCAACCTATCAGGAATGGATTTTTAAAATGCGAGATCAGCTCAAACGGTAATATTTTCATTTCACCTAACTTCTAACGGATATATTTTGTATGGACAAACTTTTCAGGTACACTTCAACGGCTAGTTTCTCACCAAAAACATGGATTAAGAGAAATCTATAAAAGGGGGAGAACACTCATTTGAAGAAGTGTGAAGAAAAAAATAGAGTGGAAATAAAATCAAAAATCCGGGAAGTCTTGAGCTTGAAATCAAAGAGAAAAGAGTCCAAGTTCAAATCCATCTACTCCAGAAAGCTCAAAGAGAAATCCAAGGCATTCAAAATCAAAAATCGGAGGATTTTCCAAAAAGGAGAAAAAGAAGCCAAAAGCCCTGTTCTATGATTTTCCAACTTCTCATCTGCAACATTTGCAAAGAATCCGAGCTGAGGCCTGATTCAACATCTCCAAAGAGAAGAGAAAAAGAAGAAAAGAAGAAATGCTCAAATCCAATCTGCTTCAAAACAGGCTTTTCTAACCTTGTTCATTTACATTGAATATTTGCTCATTTAAGGAGCTGTTTGTTATTATAAACACTTTTCTTACTTGTTTTTGCTAATTCAATCAGGGGGATTGAATTAGTGGAGGTAGTATACCTCGAGGCAAGCTAGATTAGCTTGTGTTTGGGTTTTGTGCTGGTGAGCCCGAAAAACTAGCTAGGTTCGTTGTGATCCCGGGGAAACAACAAGTTCTGAGTTGTGAGCTTGTAAAACAACTCGACTGTAATCAAGAGGATTATAGTGTGGGCCCAAGTGGATCTTGGGAGTGGACGTAGGTGTTGGATATATCGAACCACTATAAAATCTTTGTGTTTGCCATGCTTTGATTGTCTCTCTCTCTATCTCTTTGCTTGTGATTAATATTCGCTTTGCACTTAATTTTATTTATCTCAAAGCCAATCGTTTTCAAAGGTTAAATATTTTAAGAACCCAATTCGCCCCCCCCTCTTGGGTTACCATCTGGGCCAACAATTGGTATCAGAGCAAGTGCTCATTTGATTTTGGTCTAACGATCAAGAGCTAAAGATCCAAATGGCAGCTCAAGCTAGTTCATCTTATTTAGAAGGTCAATCCACTAATCGACCTCCTTTGTTTAATGGAACTAATTATGGTTATTGGAAAGCTAGGATGAAAATTTTTATTCAAGCACTTGACTATGATCTATGGAGCATTATAGTCAATGGACCACACACACCCACTGCAAGAATTAATGGCATGGAGATTCCTAAGCCAGAAACGGAATGTGATGAACATGATAAAAAATTGGCACAACTTAATGCCAAGGCTATGAATGTTTTATATTGTTCATTAGATGCAAATGAATTTAATCAAATTTTTACATGTATTTCCGTAAAAGAAATTTGGGATAGATTAGAGGTTACCCATGAGGGTACAAATCAAGTTAAAGAATCAAAGATTAATATCTTAGTGCATAAATATGAATTGTTCAGCATGAAACAAACTGAAACCATCACATGCATGTACACAAGATTCACTGATATTGTAAATGGTTTGAAAAGTCTTGGCAAGACCTTCACTAACTCTGAACTTGTGCGTAAAATTCTTAGGTCACTTCCAAGATCGTGGGAAGCAAAGGTGACTGCTATCCAAGAAGCCAAAGACCTAAATGTTTTACCTTTGGAAGAGCTACTTGGATCCTTGATGACTTATGAGCTAACCATGAAACAACATCAAGAGGAGAAAGTCAAGAAGAAGAAGACAATTGCTCTTAAAGCTGCAGAAAGTGAGGAGAGCTGCAGTGATGATGATGATGATGAAGAGACTGCACTCTTGCTAGAAAATTTAGAAATTCATGCAAAGAAGGAGACCCTTCCACAAGAAAAAGTCTGGAACAAAAATGGAAGGAGAAAAAGAGAAAGAGAAGGATAAAGAAAAAGAAAAAGAGCCCTTAATTTGTTATGAGTGCAAGAAACCAGGGCATTTCAGATATGACTGTCCTTAATTAAAGAAAGTCTACAAGAAAAAGAAGAAGGCGTATGTTGCAACCTGGAGTGATAGTGAAGAATCCTCTTCTGAGGAGGAATAAAAGGAAGTTGCCAACATTTGCTTTATGCGAACGACGACGAGGTAAGTATTAAAACCCTTTATGATGATTTTACATTTGATGAATTATATGAAGCTTTCAATGAATTAATAAGTGATTTTAAGGTTCTGAAAAAGAAGAACAAATCTTTGAAAATTAACAATTTAAATCTTGCCAAAGAGAAGGATAAATTAGTCCATGAAGTTGAAAAATTGAAATCAGAAAATAAAGTTTTGATTGAAGAAAAAGGATCAATTTCCAAAGAAAATGATAGATTAAAGAAGGAAGTTGAAAAATATAAAAATATTATTGATAAATTTATATATAGTTCTGAAAAACTTAATTTATTATTGAGTAATCAAAGAGCTATATTTGATAAGGCTGATTAGGTTATAGACCTAACATAAAACAAAAATATGTCAAAAACTTCTTTAGAAAAGAACAAGATAAAGATGAAGTTTTATATCATTATTGTAACATGAAAGGCCACAAATCCTATGAATGTAATGCAAGAAAAAGCAACAAGAAATTAATTGCTAAAGGAAAGAAAATATGGGTTCCAAAAGGAACTATCTTTATTGCTACTAACCATGAAGGACCCAAGAAGGCTTGGGTACCTAAATATAGATTTGATCATTTTTACAGAAGTGTCTTGCGGCCAAAAGATCAAAGCGAAAGTGGTATCTCGATAGTGGCTGCTCAAGACACATGACGGGTGACAAGGATCAATTCATCATCCTTGAAAGCAAAAGAGGAGGAGTTGTTACGTTTGGTGATAATGGCAAAGGCCAGATCATGGGGTTTGGTAAAATTCAAATAACTCCCTCCATATTTATTGAAAATGTCCTATATATTAATGGTTTGAAGCATAATCTAATTAGTATTAGCCAATTGTGTGATAAAGGTTTCAAAGTATCATTTGAAGCTTCTATTTGCACTGTTTCTAATCCCATTGATAATAGTATTATATTTACTGGAAATAGAAATGACAATGTATACTTGATTGATTTAGACAATTTGTCTACTGGTAATCATTGCTTAGTTGCTAATAATGCTAATATAAATGAGATTGGATGGCTGTGGCATCGTAGATTAGGTCATGCAAGCACACACCTAATTTTAAAATTAATTAGAATGGATTTAGTAAAAGGTCTTCCACAACTAGATTTTGAAAATAACAAATTTGTGATGCATATCAATTTGGAAAGCAAACTAGAAACTCTTTCAAAACTAAAAACATTATTTCCACTTATAGGCCACTTGAACTACTTCACATGGATCTCTTCAGACCTACTAGAACCACTAGTCTAGGAGGAAAGAAATATGGTCTTGTGATTGTAGATGATTATTCTAGATACACTTGGGTATTGTTTTTAGCTCATAAAGATGAGACCTTTCCATTATTTTTGAAATTCTTCAAAAATGTCACAAATGAGAAAAACAACACCATAGTGTCTCTTAAAGTGATCATGGCACTAAATTTAAAATTATTTATTTAAAAACTTTTGCATTGAAAATGACACCCATCATAATTTTTCAGCACCTAGAACACCACAACAAAATGGTATTGTAGAAAGAAAAAAATAGGACTTTAGAAGATATGACCCGTACCATGCTATGTGAAAGCAACTTACCAAAGTACTTTTGGACGGAAGCTATAAACACGGCATGTTACATTCTTAATAGAGCTTTAATTAGGCCAATCCTTAAGAAAACTCCTTATGAACTATGGAACAATAGAAAACCAAACATAAGTTATTTTCATGCATTTGGTTGTAAATATTTCATTCATAATAATGGTAAAGATAATCTAGGAAAATTTGATGCAAAATCAGATGAAGGCATATTCTTAGGATATTCAACATCTAGTAAAGCCTATAGAGTGTTTAACAAAAGAAACTTAATTGTAGAAGAATCTATTCATGTAGTTTTTGATGAATCTTTAGTATCGAGTTCTGGAAAGATTGATGATGAAGAAGATACAAACATATTAGAAAGGGACATTGAAAAATTAAATATAGATGTATCTTCAGATCATGAACAAGGAGCTAAAGATAATGATTCTCCTAGTGTTGATGTTGTTGATGCAAATCATAATGATGTAGATCTTCCTAGAGATTGGAGATATGCCTATGGTCATCCAAAATAATTAATTATAGGTGATCCATCTCAAGGAGTAGAACTAGATCATCATGAGAAACATCAATAATCATCTTGCATTTGTATCTCAAATTGAACCTAAAACTATTGAAGAGGCTGAAAAAGATAATAATTGGATGTTAGCTATGCAAGAAGAATTAAATCAATTTACTAGGAATAATGTCTGGACCCTTATAGATAGACCTAAAGATCATTCTGTTATAGGATCAAAATGGGTATTTAGAAATAAATTGGATGAAAATGGCATAGTAATTAGAAACAAAGCTAGATTAGTTGCAAAAGGATATAATCAAGAAGAAGGAATTGATTTTGATGAAACTTTTGCACATGCAGCTAGATTAGAAGCAATTAGATTACTACTCACATTTGCATGTCATATGCATATCAATTTATTTCAGATGGATGTTAAAAGTGCATTTTTAAATGGATTTATAAATGAGAAAGTTTTTGTTGAACAACCTCCTGGTTTTGAAGATCATGAATTTTCAAATCATTTTTTTAACTTGCACAAAGCACTATATGGTTTAAAACAAGCACCTAGAGCTTGGTATGAAAGATTAAGTAAATTTCTGATTGAAAATGATTTTACAAGAGGAAATATTGATAAAACACTATTTTTGAAAAGAAAAGACAAGGATTTATTAGTAGTACAAATATATGTTGATGATATTGTATTCGGTGCTACTAACAATCTTTTGTGTCAAGAATTTGCTAAGTTAATGCAGGGTGAATTCGAAATGAGCATGATGGAGAACTCAACTTCTTCCTAGGACTTTAAATCAAGCAAAGTAAAGAGGGGATTTTCATTAATCAAGCAAAATACACAAAAGAACTTCTCAAGAAGTTTGAATGGAGTCAATTAAACCCCTTGGAACACCTATGAGTCCTTCATGCAAATTAGACAAAGATAAAGATGGTAAGAAAGTAGATCAAAAATATTATAGAGGTATGATCGGATCTCTTCTTTACCTAATAGCTAGTAGACCAGATATAATGTTTGCTGTTTGTTTATGTGCTAGATTTCAATCTGAACCTAAAGAATCTCATTTAATTGCTGTAAAAAGAATCTTGAGATATCTAAATGGAACTAAAAATGTAGGCTTATGGTATTCTAGAGACTCAACATTGAATTTGATTGCATATTCTGATTCTAACTATGCTGGATGTAAACTAGATAGAAAAAGTACAAGTGGTGCATGTCAATTCTTAGGAAGTAACTTAATCTCTTGGTTTAGCAAAAAGCAAAATTCGGTTGCATTATCAACTGCTGAGGCAGAATATGTTGCAGCTGGAAGTTGCTGTGCTCAAATCCTTTGGATTAAGCGACAACTCGAAGATTACGGTATAACACTTGATAAAACTCCTATTAGATGTGATAACACAAGTGCAATAAATTTAACTAAAAATCCAATTCAACATTCAAGAACAAAACACATTGAAATTAGATATTACTTTATAAGAGAACATGGAGCTAATAATAAAATTTATCTTGATTATGTTAATACTGAAGATCAATTAGCTGATATATTTACAAAACCCTTGAGTGAAGAGAGATTTTGTTATTTAGAGGTGAATTAGGGATTTGTGACCTTTGGAATAATTTTGAAACTTTAAGGAATGACTATCTAGATTCCTTTTAATTTCTGAAATTTCTTTCATAATTTTAAGGACAATTTATCTAGTCATTCAGGTAATTTGATTCTTCATATTCCAAAGATTTTTCCAAAATTTATTAACCCTATTTTGATAAGTTTCGGATGTTTGAAACTCATTTATTTTTCTGAAACTGTCAGTGGAGTCGACACCTCAGTTTGAGGAGTCGACACCTCTTCTGTGTCGCTCTCGGTCCTTGACCTTGGAGCCGACACCCGTATAAGTGGAGCCGACTCCAGTTCAAGCTAACTGTGTTAGCGACTTGGAGTCAACACCCGACTTTGCCGGAGTCGACACCTGGGGGTCCCAAGTTGACTTTATTAGGGCAGAGTCGACACCTCCGTCATTTTCATCTTTTCAATCCCTATCCAAACTCTTTCCAAACTCTCTCAAAACATCCCCAAGCCAAATTCTCTCAAATTGAACATTCCCAAGGACTCAATGGCACCAAAGCGGAGAGGATCAGTTCTTGGAGTGCCCATGACCACTGAAAATGCACGGCGAGGCGTCCCGTCCGCGAGCTATCTCCGAGCGAAGATTCCTCTACTCCTTTGGATAATCCTGTCCCTCATCTCCTCAGGTAGACACCTTAGCCGGGAGAGTGATTACAATGGGTAGGAAAGTTATTTTGAATTTTTTGAATCTGAGGGTTTTTCAATTGGAAATCAAATCAAAGAGCTAGGTTGGGACAAAGTATGTTCATTGGATGTTCCCACCTATCCGGCCCTAATCAAGGAATTTTACTTCAATTTGTCAAGGGGTGATGGTGGGATTGTGAGTTTTGTTAGAGGGAAAAGAGTCCACCTTACTTTTAAAAGCTAGGAAATCTTCTGAGCATTCCTATCACTGGATTAGCAGCTGATATTCATAGTGAGAGGTCTGATGCACTATCAAGGATGTTGGGTAGAGAGGTTTCTGAATTTGAAGAGGTTAGGGCAAATCAATTACCCTTGGAGCTTAGGCTACTTCATAATATCTGCAGTAGGATTTTGTTCCCTAAGACTGGCCGATTTGAGTATGTCTCGGAGCGAGACATTGTGGTGATGGACAGTGTTTTGACAGGTCAGCCCATTAACCTTGCTGCAATGATGATTTTCTACATGGCCGAGGCTGGAGGAAAAAGGAGATCTTCACTGCCCTATGGTATGGTTCTAACTATGGTCTTCAGGAGCCAAGGAATTATGATTTCTGACAGTGAGCCTTCAAAGAACCTTAGGCATACTGATTATTATAGTTTGGTTACTGTGCACCGGATGGGCTTTGTTAAGATTAATGGACAATGAAAGGAAAGGTAGTCTGGATGAGAGAGCCCTGAGCTTAGATCCTTCTGCACTGTCTGAGGCTGGTCCTTCTGTGAGGCATCCTTCTCCAGAGCCCAGTAGACCTGCTCCTACTCCTGCTCCTGCTCCAGTTCCTGTTCAGCTACCTATGTCTTCTGTTGGATTTTCTGATGTTCAGATAGAGCAACTCAAGAGTTTATTTGCTGCTCAAAAGGAAGAAATGAAGACAGAGTTTGATAGTCAGTTTATGAATTTGAAAGAGACCCTTTACTCTTTGGATGATCGCATTAGTAAGATTGAATCCACTCTTGGTTCCTCTGCTGAATCCTTAAAGACTGATCTCAAGAACATATTTGAAGAACTTAAGGATATTTGTGGAGACTCAGAAACATACTCCAAATGCAATGCTGAGCTTCAGGATAAGATTATGACTGCATGCTCGTTTGTTGATAGAAGATTAAAAGAATTTGTAGCGACTCAGAGTGAAGGGATGGAAAATTTTAGAACATTTACAAAGGATTATTAGAACTAATCTGTGATTATCATGTAATGAAGTATAGGTTTTTGATTCAATGAAGTATAGGCTGTTGTTTGATGTTTTATCTTGAAATCTTAATGTAATGATGTATAGTTTGATGTTTGACAAAGTTCAATTTCATTTTGTAATGCTTGACTCTTATCAGATACTTAATGAATATCTTTTATCATTGAAAAATTGTTTGATCTATCAATTTTGTCATTTTACTTAACTCTTCTTGATCTTTTTGTTGATTACAAAAAAGGGGGAGAGTTATGTAGTTATGTCGTATATGCATTGAATGTAAAATCCTAATCATATATGCATTGTAAAACAAAAAGAGAAACATTGGTTTAAATAAGCATAGTTAAAATTGATATATCTACCTTTTTGGTATCAAACACTATTTTCAGCTAAAAGGAAGCACAATTGCTAAATTGAACTTCATAGGGGAGCTACCTTATTCAGGGGAGCTTACCTGTGAGGATCACATATTTAAAAAAATTTGATTTGAGAACTCTATTGTTTACTCATGCATATACTCAATGTTTTTATAATCATCAAAAAGGGGGAGATTGCTGACCCAATTATTGATTTTGATAATTAATAAAAGATTTGAGTATATTCATTTTATTACTAATAGATTTAACAAGTATTTCAGGGCTTAAAAATCTTTGATCAATCAAAAGGCATAAAGAAACGTGTTTTGAATCAATTGCCAAAAGAAAGTTTCAAAATCACGACATAATGAAACGTGTTTTATAGATTACAAAATATCTATAAAATAGAGAAAAATATAAAAACTTATAACAAAAATAAAAATTTATTGCATGGAAAGTGCGGAGCACACCTACTAGAGCGGCTGGGGAGAGGAAGACGGCGAGATAAAGGAGAGTGGAAGGAAGCAGTGATCACGAGATAAAGAAGAGTGAAAGGAAGCACTTGATATGATCGTTGGTATTTGAGGTGATTTTAATCATCACTCTAAAAGCATCAACAACTCTCACGTCACATATAAAATAGATTGAATTAAATAATAATATAAAAATTTTAATATTTAAATTATAACAAAGTTTCGATTAGGACATGCAGTTTAAGTATCAAATTTAATCTAGTATCCTATTTTGGATATTAATTCATTAGGTTGTATATTGGATTAAAATCATTAAATTAAGATTTTTTTGGATCTCCGCATGGTCTTTTTCTTTTCTTTTTATTTTTTGGATCATACCGAACAGGTTCCACCGCAATCGCCCACTTTAAATACATGCTCAAAAGAAGACGACCCCTCCCACAAAAAAAAAGGTAATTATTTTTCTCACCAAACTTATCTCCCCGTTTCCTAGGAAGCTCCCGAAACCTGACTCATTCCCAAAAACCTTCCATAGCCTTCTCCTAGTCCCCTATTTCCTCCATCTCCAAGCTGCAAGTCCTCAAAAACCAATGTGAAGGTCAGAAGGGAAGTGTTGTCCTGTCCCTACCAACTGGCAATGGAGCAGCAGCTTCCAAAACATCTTCCATTAGTGGGCATGCATCGGATCAAATATCAAAGTTTGTGGGAGCACTGAAAATAGCCTGCAGCAATCAGGAGATCCAGCTTTACTTCAAATCCAAGCTTTGATCGAGTTTGGAATGAGTAGATCAAGTGGCAACCAAACTAAATTAAGTGATGATTGAGATAGTCAAGCTAGATCAAGGGGTGATCAAGTCAATTAACCTAGATCAAGCAACAATCAAACAAATCAAGCCAAATCGATCAGGATTGAGTTCAAATCAAGCCTGAGTTGAGCCCAAATCAAGCCAAATTAAGCCAAACTAGCTAGATCAAATAAAAATCAAGCCCAATCAAGTTAAATCAAGCATGGTCGAATCAAATCAAGCTAGATCAATCAGAACATATTAAGTTCGAATAAAGCTACATGGAGTTAAACTAGAATGAGTTCAAACCAAATTAAGAGGCGATCAAGCTAGATTGAGTTCAAATCAGGCTTGATCGAGTCAAATTGAGCCAGATCAAATGGTGATCAAGCCTGATCGAGATAGAGCTAGCAGTGATCAAGCCATGCCTAGCCAGATCAAGCCTAGATCAAGAAAATGGAATATAAATTGACCCCAAAGAAGTCCAGATCAAGCTCAAAGGAAAGTCTTACTACTACATCAACCCCGATTAAACTAAAAGGGAGTGCTACTCTTAAATTGAGCTCAAATTGATCAGATCAAATTAGATAAAGCCCGATCAAGCTTAAAGGAGAGTTCTACTCCTATATTGAGTCAGATCAGGCAGTAATCAAGCTAGATCAAGCCAAGCTGAGCCTAGATCAAACAATGATCAAGCTAGATCTCTAGGATTAAGATAGATTAAGTGGTAATCAAGCAATATCCAATTAGATCGAGCCCGGAACAAGCTAGATAGAGCCCAAATGATGTCCAATGAAGATCAAAGGAGAGTCCTACTCTCCAAATCGACTCAAATTGAGCCTAACTTGACCTAATTGGAGTTCTGCTCCAAAATTGAGCCTACCTTGACCTAAATAGAGCTTTGCTTCCAGTTCGAGCCTGAATTGACCTAAAGTGAAAACTTGCTCCTAAATCAAGCCTAACTCAATCCAAAGTGAAGCTCTGCTCTAAATTCAAGCCTGACTCGACCTAAAGTAGAGTTTTGCTTCCAAATAGAGCCTAATTGAATCCAAAATGGAGCCTTGCTCCTAATCGAGCCTAATTCGATCCAGAAGAATAGCCTTTCTCTCAATTTGAGTTTGACTTGACACAAAAGAAGAGCCCTACTCCATTAAAAACTTTGAGCCTTTCTCTTTTGCCGAACTAAGATTAGAACTCTGGAGAAAGATATGAAAGCAGAAAGAAGGACATAAAAGAGAATAAAAATATGACTTAAATCATTAAAAAATAAATCATTAAATAATAAATAAATAAATATAATAATAATGTCACTTTGGACTTTGGAATAATAAATAAATAATAATAATATTTCTTTAAATATCACAGAACTTCAAGGATGACAAGAATCATGATATATTAATTAGAAGTTTCTTAGTCTTGAAGGCAGGAGTTATTAACAGTGAAAGCTTGTGCCTATAGAAAAATTTAAACCTCACATCTCATGAAAAGAAATCAACATTAAGAACGCGCAAAAATATAAAACCAAAAGTGCTCTCATACCCCATATCATCTACACTTAGGTGGAGGACGATACAAAAGATCGACTGTTAGAGCTAGGGCTCTGCAAAATGATCGACGACCCGATGATTTGGATGGTTGGCTATTGATCTTGGTGACGGACCTAGGGGTTTGATGTAACTAGATCCTATTAAGAGGTGTTTGGTATGGGATCATATAAAGGTAAAGATGATAAAATTATTATATTTAATTATAATCCATTGCTTTTGCACCTCATTTAGGTAAAGATAATAAAATTGTTATATTCCAGTACACCCCATTGCTCTTGCGCCTCATTTATCCTATATGATGACGGTTCAACATCATCCTCACTTATAAAACCACTCTCAATCATATGAACGCATACTCATCCAGTATGGGTATCCAAGATCAATATCTATGCAATGACTTTGTGTTAAGATTTAAAGAAAAAAATCACATCTTTAAAAAATACTTGATATTATAAAATATATACATAAATAAAAATATAAATGGTATTGTTAAATAAATATAAACTAATACGCACTCATAATGCTATTTTTGTAATCAATAACTCCTTAAGTTAATCTTATGTTATGCTAGATAACATTATATTATTATCACATATATATACTATTTTTAAATTTTATTATTAAAATAATAGTGACTAAAGTATATTAATATAGTTATATTAATATATTAAAATTTTAATATGTTAAATAATATACAATATTTTTTTGAATGTAAATAAATAGAATTTTATTATAACAAATATATACTGTTTTGTTTACAAGATGGGATTTTGAATATAACTAAAATTTGATAGTCTACTAAAGAATATTTTTAATAAATTATGTTTATTATAACAATTAGTTTTCCAACCAAATATGTGCATTAAAATAATTAGTATTTTTTAGTTCAATAAATTTTTTTAAAAAATCTACCTTATTAACAATATATTTTAGAACTATATTGTATTTACTAATACTAAGAATAATTATTTTTCTATTTCATATATAGATTGTTAGTGTTGCCACAAAAGAAATAGAAGCAATAAGAACATTTTACTTTAGCTTATTTTTTTCTAAATATAATGCTATATAAAGAGACATAATGTGAGCATTTTTTTCCTCTAACACGAGCTTAAAAATTATGATTTGTACTAATATAAAATCTAGTTTTATCAAGTAATTCTAGTTTCTTATCATCAAATTCAATTTTCAAAGTTATTTTAAACATATTTAGAAAACATCGGGTTTTCACTATTTAAGGTGCTTAAGCTAATCTAAATTATCATAATAACATGTTCAAAATTGAAAAACTCAATGATACATGCTAAATAAGGAAAAAAATGACAAATCTTGTACAAAATGAGACATGAATTGATACGTTACTTCAAATAAGTTATTCAAAACTAATTAAAAAAAAAATTTAAATAGTATTAGAAGAGTCTTTGCTACACAAATGTTGGAAATTATTGAAAAGGAAATGAATAATACTGCAAAAATTACTTCAGTATATATCCATAAAATTGAAAAAATCAATGCTAGGCATATTTAAATAACACAAAACCATTCAACTCATATAGTCTATTACTAAATTGCATTAATTCAATAAATTGAATTGTTTGGAGGGAATCAAAAAAAATCTAAGAACATGGTTTCATGTGATTTGAGCATCCAATAGATCATGGAGAGCTAGGAAAAAATCACAACCATTATACATAAATAAATAAATATACTTTTTGAAACTATATATGGTAATTAATTTCATTTAGGTAATAGTTCATATTGTTGATGCCTTTATATTCAACTATGTAGGCCCAATATACCTTGATGTAACTTGTATAAAATTATATAGGAAATTGGTCTGGGTTAGATATATTATAAGAGAAGGCTTACGTTTATCTATACTACCTAAGTTAAACTCTTGATTGGTTAAAGCTTTTTTAATTAATATGAAGATCAAAAGCTTTAGCAAACACAAATTATGAATTTTTAAATTTTAATTTAGCATACAAGCATGTTTTCATCTTTTAGAAAACAATTTTGTAGGGTTGGAACTATATGATTGAGTTATGTGAGAGATAGAAGAAAGCAAAGTTTATGTTAATAATGATATTATTTTATGTTATAGATTATCACTAATCGCAAGGGGCTTAAAATTAATCTATCATATCCTTACGTGGCATTTGGATAGCGATAATATGATATTATCAAGAATTTTGCATTCATAATATTTTTATACTTAATAATAAGATCTCAAGAATGAAAGCTTGCCGCATATGATTCATAAT
>UESW01004435.1:20946-39705 GCA_900491605.1 Calamus simplicifolius | reverse complement strand
CTAAACTTAAACTTATCACACACCAATTGGACTCATCAAGCATCAAGGTTGTAATTGCCGATTATAATTTCTGGGTTCTAATTTGGTGTTATGATCATGGGTATGTAACTCATTTCATGAGTATCATTAGGGAGTAGCCTAATCTTGCAACCCCACCATATAAACCCTCCAAGAGTAATTTGTAACTAACACATGCTAATTTGCATTGAGTTCATTTAGAGTTAACCTCTTTCTGATTGTTTCCTAAGCACTTCGCCATAGGAAGGTACTCTTTTTAATCATCCTACAGTTTCGTTATTATCAATCGAACTTCATAAAATTCATGGGATCACCATACTTTTGAAGATGGGATGACTAACTTATTCGCTTCAATCTCATTCCTCTTGACGATTGAATAGCATACTGACATACCAGTTCTTTTGTAAGTGGATCTACAAAACTATTTTTAAACTAATATATGACTGAGGTAGCATATATTCCATATACTAGTTGCTATAATAGGTGACTCTTGATCTCTAATTATCAATGAAATGAAAAACTAGGACTCCTAGTGTTAAGCTAAGAAGCTAAGAAGAAAATAAAAGAATAAGTATATTCATGTTATGTAACATAATAAGAATTTCTAATTAATAAAAAGTACTTTTTTCTCCATTAAATTGCAGCTAAGAAGCTAAGAGAATTCCCTGATCATTCGATGTGCTCACCAGAAAATATAGAAAGCTATATGATAAGATAAGAATAATAAACTTATGAAAAGAAATAGAGAACATATTTTAAACTAAAATATTTCAATATATTCCAAACTAAAGTTTACACATGGGATATCAGTTTGATCGCAACAAGATCAAGAATTAATTATAATTTAGAGAATCAAGAAATTTTTTCTTTTCATGAAAGCAAATGGCAAGATTGATTTTAATGTACTTTTGTTTTTATCCTATATTGCAGCCTTCACTACAAGAAAATACCGAAATAGCGACGCAATTTTGCGTCGCTAAATTGCGACCTCTTTGCGACGCCTTTGTGACAACAAAATATTGCGACGCATTAGCGACTCATTAGCGACTCAATTAACCAAAAAATCAAAAAAAAATTAAATTTTTAATATTGCGACGCAAATATTGCATCGCAATATTTTAAATTTAATTTTTTATGAAATATAAATATTAATAAACTATTGCGACGCAAATATTGCATCGCAATTTATTTTACAGAATTAAATATTTAAATAGCGACACTTAGCGACGCAATAAAATAGATAATTAAAAAATTTATTTTTTAATTTAGCGATGCACCAATTGCGTCGCAAATAATTGAATTAAATTAAATTTTATAAAATCTAATTATCGAAAAAAATATTGCGACGCATCAAATTGCGTCGCAATGTTTTTAAAAGAATTAAATATTTTAAATAGCGACGCATTAGCGACGCAATAAATTAGAAAATAAGAAAATAATTTTTATTTAGCGATGCAACAAATGCATCGCAAATAATTTAAATGAAATTATATTGTTTAAAGTATAAATAGTTACAAAATATTGCGACGCATAACAGTGCGTCGCAATGTTTTCAAAAGAATTAATATTTTAAATAGCGACGCCTTAGCGACGCAATAAAATTGTAAAATAGAAAAATTATTTTTAATATAGCGACGTAACAATTGCGTCGCAAATAATTTAAATGAAATTATATTTTTTTCAGTGGTAATATTTTAAAAAATATTGCGACGCCAATCAGTGCGTCGTAATATTTTGAAAAGAATTAAATATTTTAAATAGCAACGCCTTAGCGACGTAATAAACTAAAAAAATAGAAAAATTAATTTTAAATTAGCGACGACACAATTGCGTCGCAAATAATTTAAATAAATTATATTTTTACAGTACTAATATTTTAAAAAAATATTGCGACACCACCCAGTGCGTCGCAATAATTTGGAAAAAAATAAATATTTTAAATAGCGACGCAATAAACCAGAAAATAAATTAAAATTATTTTTAATATAGCGATGCAATAAATGCGTCGCAATAATTTTAAATAAAATTAAATTTGATAAATTATAAATATGAGAAAAAATAATTACGACGTAACACATTGAGTTGCAATCTTTTTAAAAAATTAATTATATTAAATAGCAACGCATTAGCGATTAATAAACAAAAATATTAATTTGGAAAATTATGTTTAATATAGCGACGTACTTGTTGCATCGTATTATTTGAATTAAAGTTAAATTTTTATATTATAATTATCATATTAAAAAAATACGACGCACCCTTTTCGTCGTTATATTTTAAAAAAATTAATTATGTTAAGCGATCGGTCCAAAATCGATCGTGCCCGATCAGAATAAGGGCTTGGATTGATCGCATCGGATCGTCGTCGATCGGACCGATTGCCGCGGTCCGCGATCGGTCGTCGCTGATTGGGATCAGGGCTTGGATCTATCGCAACCGTTGGATCGTCGCCGATTTCGGACGGATCGCCACGGTCCGAGATCGGTCATGGCCGATTGGGATCAGGGCTTGGATCAATTGCAACCGTCGGATCGTCATCGATCTGGGACGGATTGCAACTGTCCGAGATCGGTCGTGGCCGATCGGTATCTTAAGAAGTTAAAAAATAATGTGCATAATAAAGCAAGGGTTGAAGGTTCTATATGCAATGCACACTTGGTCGAAGAAGTTTCAGCTTTTGCCTCACATTACTTTGAGGGTCACGTCCACACGAGGAGCCGAAATCATGGTCGTAACGATGACGTATGTGTGGACGAAGCAGAAGCTAATGACGGTAGAATATCAATTTTTAAAGCTATCGGCCGTTCATTTGGTGGGCAGAAGTCAAGAAATCTTAGCGATATGGAGTATAATGCAGCACATTATTACATCCTAATGAACTGTCGAGAAGTCGATCCATATATTGAGTAAGTGTATACTTCAATGCTAAATTGAAAATTTAAATTTATATAATAATACCATAATATTTAATTTCTAACAGTAGTTTTCATCCTTTTCATCCCATAAGGATGTTTGTGATAGACAACGACAGATGAATCCCGACATCAGTCAAGTTGCAATTGGGCAGAAATTAGAAACGGAGTTTGCTTACTGGTTTTATGAATTTGTGAGTAGTATCACTCAATCAATTTCGATAATGGCTATTATTTTTTGAATTGGATGTCAATAGCTTATTAATTTATAGGTCAACGGTCCATGGTCGACAACCGACAATATTTTCATTAAATGTCTATCGCAATGGCCATTGAAGACCGTAACAACCTCTACTGGCTATTTTGTAAATGGGTACAAATTTCAGATTGAACGATTAGCAGCTTCAAGAGGCACGCAGAACTGGGGCGTGTGTGTAAAAGGAGAAAGTGTTGGAGCAAATATGCAGGATTATTATGGAAAGTTAGTAGAGGTGGTTGAAGTTGAATATCCCGGTTGGCCTATGAAACGAACCGTATTGTTTCGTTGTGATTGGTTCGATCCGATAGTTCCTGTGGGCAAAAGGGTTCATAACGACTATAATTTGGTTGAAGTGAACCATCGACGAAGATTACAGAAATATGACCCATTCATCCTTGCATCCCAAGCTCAGCAAGTATTTTACTGCGGATATCCAAGTTTGCGCAACGACAAGCGAGATTGGTGGGCCGTTTCTAAAATCGTCCCACGTTCAACAATCGTATTAGAGGAGAGTTCATCAAGTCAATCAACCGAGTGCCCTGCATTTCAAGAGGATGAGATGGAAATGCATGCAATTGAGGATGACACAAGGGCTCCTGAAACATCACTTAGAGATCCAAGTGGTGATGTCCAAGAAATTGCGGATGCAAATGTTCGGTTTCCTTCCGATGATAATGAAACTGATTCGCAATCCGATACGGCATCGGATGTTGAACCAACATTTCACGAAACAAATGACACCGATTAAACATAAAGGTTTTTTAAAATTTAATTTTTTTTATAAGTGTTAAATTCTTACATAGTCAATCATTAATCGTAATTTAATTGTGTGAATCTTTAGTATTTTCAGTATGAGGGGCAGAGGTAGATCTACCGACGACAGTTTGGGTGAGCAGAGACGTAGTTTGGATCCTGCGAGATCAGATCACATGAGCGTCGGAGATGGAGAGTTTGGATCTCCAGCAGAGGCGCAGCCTTCGATCTCTGCACCAGTATTACCATCCACCCGATCGGCACAGACCTCCGAGAGTTCTTCCATCGGCGGCCGCACTGTACTTCGACTTGATGCTCAGGGGATGTAAGTATATACTAATTAAAAATATTTTATTTATGTTTTTAAGTCATTTACTTATAAACTTGCATTTTTTTAACAGATTCATTGAGCAGCATCATGTCTCCAGCCACATCAGCGCCGTTTTTCAGAGGCGTGCAGATCCCAGTGGCTACGATTGGCGCCACGTATCGCCAGCCACGAGGGAGTTTTATTTTTCTGAGTTTCAGGTAAACTTATTAAATACAATTTATCAGTGATATAAATTTTTAAAGTTAATAAATTCAGAAACTAACTGTTTATTTTAATGCAGAAAAAGTTTACGTGGGATCCTGCCACCCATGATGCCATTAGGGCAGCATGGGAGGCTCTGACGCGACGCCGATACTCCGACATGCTTCATCGTTGGAGGTCATCGGGTCAGCGTCCTGCGCACGTGCCAGAGGGTATTTGGCACGAGTGGCAGCAGGCCTGGGAGTCCGATGGCTGGCGCAGGAGGTCCGCATCAGCCAGCACGAACCGCCGATCTGAGAAGGGCGGTCCTGGCACGGGTCTCTCCCGTCATACTTCGGGCTCCATTTCGATTCAGGAGCACAGACGGCGTATGGTAAGAAAACATAAATATTTTAATTACTATTTTAGTTATTTACAAATATTTGTATTAATATCATTTTTTTTATTGTTATAGACTGAGCAGGAGGGCGGAGATCCTGGTGAGTTTCGTCTATTCAGGGCGACACACACCAGGAGGGACGGCTCCTGGGTCGACACGCGATCACGGGAGGTTGCGGTAAGAAATTAGATTTATGTAGTATCTGTTTAATTTCTAAAATTTTATTTCGAGAAATTTATTAACTCATTTATTGTTGATTTCATAATTTCAAGACACGAGTCGAGGAGCTTCGCTCCCAGGCATCGCAGGTCGACTCTACTGATGGGGAGACGCCCGTCGAACTCTCAGCAGAGGAGAGTCGACGTGTGTTTTTGGAGGCTGTTGGTGCCCAGCCACGAGACCGCAGGGTCTATGGTATGGGCACTAGAGCTTCTACATTTTTTCCCCATCAGGCCTCCAGCTCGCGAGTTCCTGCTGATCTTCCTCCGAGCGTTTACAGGAGCTTCGCAGATCTATTGCAGAGGAGGTTCGGCAGGAGTTCGAGCAGATTTTGAGGATCGTATGCGAGGCCGGGATCAGGAGGTTGCAGACATGCGAGATGAGATGCATTATTTGCGGGATATGGTTAGACGCTTGTCGCAGAGTCTTCAGCCTCCACAGCCTCCACAGCCTCCACGTGATCATTCAGATTCTTGATGTATTTTTTTTTCTTTTTTATATTGTAAAAACTTCAAAATTTTAATATATAAATTATTTTTGAAATTATTATTGTTTGGATTGAGTGAAAAATGTTTGTATCAATATTTAGATTTAGCAAAATTGAATTAACCGTTTTAATTTTTTAAAAAATTATTATTAAATATTACGATGCAAATTAGTGTGTCGCAATATTTAATAATTTTTTAAAAAATTATTATTATAAATATTGCGACGCAAATTATTGCATCACAATATTTAATAATAATTTTTTTATAAATTAATTTTAATTATTGCGACGCACTAATTTGCGTCGCAATATTTATAATATATTTTTTTAAAAAAATATTATTATTAAATATTGTGACACAAATTAGTGCGTCGCAATATTTAATAATAATTTTTTAACTAACTAAATTTATTTTTAAATTTAGCGACGCATTTTCATGCGTCGCAATATTGCGACGCAATGTGGCGTCGCAAGAGCGTCGCAGAGAGTCGCAAAATTGCGACGCAATTGCGACAAAAGGGTATTGCGACGGACAGTTGAGCGACGCCCTCGTTGCGTCGCTATTGCGTCGCAATATCATGTTTAGCGATGCAATTGCGACGCATTTGGGCGTCGCAATATTTAAAATCTCTTGTAGTGCTTAGTTTGCCATCTGTATTATTTTTTCAACTGAGATGAGAATGTCTGCTGCTCCAATAAACATGAAATTGGTCATCAGCATGATGGTGTAACTTCAAGCTTTCAAACCCAATAGATGTAGCTCCCTGTCATTGAATGCTCTGGTAATATTAAGTCTCCACCATGTTAAATATTTGTATTTCTTTGATTACTAACCATCTATTATCTGTAGGATGCTATGAATACAAGAAATGGCATCGATCAATCCAATAACATTTATTGGCCTCCTTTTCTTAGAGACATGGGATGGCATTCTCCTGTTTGATAACTTTACAAAATGGCTACAACGTTCTATCTCAGATTTTCATAATTATTTTAAATATATTGCAATCTAACTTGTATTCCTACTATGTGCACTTGTATAAACAAGGTTAGTCTATGTGGATGTATGTTAGGTTGTCAAGTCTGCTTTCCATTCATGTTGAAACTATATTTTTATATTCTTATATCCAATATAATGACATAAAATGTAACCAAATTGCTTTTATAATGTATACTGCGGTCCATGAACCGATGGTCAGCATGCCTAATAAGGAATTTTAGCTTGGCCTAAGCGGTAATGTGTTGGTAGAGGCCATGTTACAAGAGATTCTTGAGGGGTCTAAGGCGGGATCTCAACTTTAGACTGAGCACCAAGAATAAGCCAATCAAGGACTTGTGAATTTGTTCATCAATTATACACTAATCTCAGAACCCAGAAGGTATGGAACTTAAAGCAGAGAGGCAATATTGGCCTCAAAGTTGGGGTTAGAAGGTAGAACACTGCTCCTATCGTACCTTATTTTTTTTCAAGAATATTTCTTTCAGAATTGATTGCATCTGTAGATTCAACCACCACCAAAATCTCTTCCCCCTTCCGCCAATCCCACCTTTAGGGTTCTAAAAAACATGGTTTGTATCCCATTGGCATTTTCGTAATAATAAAACACATCGAGCTTTTTCTAATATATAAATTTTTTAAAACTTTAAAAATTCCTCACAATACCTTTGACGGTTTCCTCTCTGTTTCCCTATTCCTCCACTCTCCAAAATTTCAATGCATTTTTTGCTATTAGAACTGAAAACTAATCCATCATTTGCTTGTTATTCTGCGCAATATGGGTAAATTTTGGGACGAATTTCGTGCAACATGTTTCATTGTTCTGTCCAAAAGATTATGTTGCAGCCATCTCTTTGGATTCCCTTGTAGGATTTTCGATCATTTTCTCAGTCTTATAGATACAATATGCTTGCTTTGTGAATTTAAAGACTTGATCGAGACCGTGGATAAGTGTGCATGGCAATGCTGAATGCGTGCATGCCCACCCATAACAATGGGCTTTTTTAAACATGCATACTATTGGCAGTGATAGCATAGGGTTGTATCTTATTTTACCATTTTAAACATATAGTGTATCAATCTAACCAACCAATGTTTCACTTATCTATGGTACAATACTCTTGATGACTTTTCCTTGTGTGGATTTCAAAGCCTATCGGACAGAGCAAGAAAAATCATGCATTTTACATCACAATAAAAATGAGAGATGAATAACTTAAATAGACTTTATATTATCAATACTATACATTCCACAATAGACATACTAGTGACTTGTAAATCTTAGAATCTCATAAACTACTTAACAGATATGTTTACATAAACATATATAATCAGTCTAAAATAAAGTGGTTGTTGCAAATCATCATAATATAGCACAAAATTCTTTTCATGACAAGATTGGTCCAGCACAGGAACGAAACACATTAGAACAATCCTTTATTTTGAATACGTTCAAGAGAAATCTCAAGCTTATAACTAAAACCAAACAAGATTAAGATTCACATATAAGGTCAGAGGGATTGGGGATTTGATAGCCTAGCAAATATGGAAGCAATCAAAAGTAAATGCTTTCACTACACTAGAATTTGAAAATTAAGGCTACAAACAGCATTTAATTAAGCTTTTAATAGTACCATCAATATTTCAGCATCCCACCAAGCCAATAATATGCATAAAATGCTTCAAATCTATAAATGTTCAAAGATAAATGATTATTCTCGTTTAAAATTATGAAAGCCGAATCACTAGAAAATTTGCAATGTAAATATTAAACTATAATCAATCCAAATATCTACGATGATTTGTCATTCTAGATACTAAGGGCACATTTAGATTAGCCATTGGCTAGTTTAGTTCCTGGCCAATAGCTATCTCACGTAGCTTTTGACCAACAGTTGCTAATAGCCACTTAAAAATTTCTTGCAGCTAATCCAAACAAGGCCCAAAGGTTTACTGGAAGAATAGAACATACGCTAGGAAGAAGCAATTTAAACTAGCAAATGCTTTTGGAAAAAAAAACACAAAAGAAAGAAAAGCACATTTTGGTTTACTAGTTGCTAATGTTCACTTAAATATGTATTATCTGTTAATGCTAGGGTGTGCTAAGGAATGCACAATATGTAATACTTTGATCCTTAATTTAAATATATCAATTTACTCCCTGATGAAGTTCCAAAGAAGGAATACCAGTTTCTAAGATTTTAATTAAGAACAAATAAGGCTAAAAAATTCAAACTCATAAGGAACCCTTGGAAAAAAAAAAAAATTTTTTGATACTAAAAACCTATAATTCATCCACAAGGATTTCAGATAAGCTTAAAGGTAGTTTCAACCACTGTCCTTTCTCTTGTATCCCTGAGGATTAAGTGTCATCACATTTGCTTTGCAATCTCCATTTTAACATAATCCATATAAATTTGAGTGAAAGCAGACGTGATCTGACATCCACGAGCTTTTATTAGGGTTCAAACCCAACAAAGTTGAGTGACATAATAAATTAGCGGGGAAGTACCTTACTTTCTCTACTTTTCTTTTCAAAGAAATAAAAAAATAAAAAAATATGGTTTGATATATATATATATATATATATATATATATTCCTTAGCAAATCAGAATGGATGTAGCCGTACCTATGCAGGCTTTATTGTCAAAATTTGCCGACACATTACAATTATTATTATTATTTTTTTTGTGAGATGGACCATTTCAAGTTCACACGTTATGCAGATAGTATGGTATAAATCACAGTATTCTTTCACTAGATGTGTATTGGGTCTGGCTTCATCCTTCACTCAATATCATGTTACATTGACAAAGTTATATCTTTTATTCGTAAATATTTTTGTAATGTAAAAATATTTTTATCAATATATAAAGAATATTTATCTATAAATATTATTTTTGTAATGCGCTTCATGACATTCACTTTTTACCTGTTTATTCTTTTGTCGCATCTATTGTTAATATGATCATAGGTTGTCCAACCTACTCGAGGGCAGAGACCCATTAACAAAAGCCTCAAGTTGTACAATAATCTAATGAGATGATGGACAAATCAATACATTGTGAATTTGCGGCAACTTTCGATTCTGAACCAGTTCAAAGGTGCTGCGACATAGCTGCATAATCTTAAACCACACCTCAATATTATGAAAACTAAAATTTAAATAAATGATAACCATACCAAGTAAGATAACCACATCACCTAAAAGCGTACCATCATAGTCAAACCAACCATAATATCCAATAATCATCATTATATCCAAATCCTTCATATGCCGGTTATTTAGAACTCGACTGATTCAATAGGTTTTTTAGTGCCCATTTGGCAGCGGATTTAGGTTATTTAGAACTAACGATACTTCTCCCATCTAAATTGGTTTATATATTAGTGCCCTACGTAAATGAACTCAGTCAAATTCTGCACCATGACTTTGTTCTACACCGGCCTTCTTTGGGCTTACCCCCAGTGTTGCCGGTTTAGGCAATGGAGGGTTCTAGCGCCCTCTGCCAGAACGAGTATTAAGTACTAATAGTACCTGATGACGCCCAACCGCCGATCCTGGACGTCGGGAACAGAGCGCTTCTCGAACCTTTCCTTCACCAGGTTGCCTGCAAAAAAGTTCCAAGACTGAAGAGGATTCTCCGGTGGGACCCTCTGACGTCCAAGTCAGCGATCGAGGTCACAGCTGAAGAGGGGCTCGAACAAGCCCTTTTTGATGTGGAAAAAGAAGTCTCAGAGAGGATGGATCCCTTTCTGAGTGCTAAGACCGCGATTTTTGGGAGTTATCGCACATACCTGTTTAGAGAGTGGATTCACCTTTTATAGGGGTTAACATGATCACGTGGGATTCCGTGAGGAAGGAATGTCTATGGGTTCTTAGAAGTTATGTGGATCTGGGCTAGTTGGTGGGTCCTGTCCCATCGGAAAGGGAGAAAATGGCGGTTGGTGGGTTAGGTCCCATCGATCAGTGGGGCTGCTGAGTTGTTGGGTTTAGTCCCATCAACAACGTGGCTAGTGGGTAGGTGGATCTGGCGTTGTCAGGCGGCGTGAGTCAGAGAGGTGGCTCCCTGAATTGCTGGGGCCACGCTGGGGCCAATCTGGAGAGAACTAGAACATCTCGACCTTTCCGAGGAAGCCGAGGCTAAGCCTGGTTGACCAGGGGCGGCCGGGGCCGACCTCCTCGGCCAGAAAGTGCCGAGGCAGGACCGGCCAGGGATGGCCGGGGCCGACTCGGCGGGCTCGGAGATGCCGGGGCCGAGAGGGGCCGGCCAGGGATGGCCGGGGCCGACTCGGCGGGACCGGCCAGGGATGGCCGGGGCCGACTCGATGGGCTCGGAGACGCCGGGGCCGAGAGGGGCTGGCCAGGGATGGTCGGGGCCGACTCGGCGGCCTGGAAATGCTGGGGCCGAGAGGGGCTGACCAGGAAAGGTCGGGGCCGACTCGGCGGGCCTGGAGATGCCGGGGCCGAGAAGGGCCGATCGGGAAAGGTCGGGGCCGACT
This sequence comes from Calamus simplicifolius, assembly GCA_900491605.1. Classification (NCBI taxonomy): domain Eukaryota; kingdom Viridiplantae; phylum Streptophyta; class Magnoliopsida; order Arecales; family Arecaceae; genus Calamus; species Calamus simplicifolius. Next base: position 28,645 of record UESW01004435.1, on the reverse strand, counting down.
CGGCAGGCTTGGAGACACCGGGGCCGAGAAGGGCTGACCTGGAAAGGTCGGGGCCGACTCGGCGGGCTTGGAGATGCCGGGGCCGAGAGGGGCCGACCAGGAAAGGTCGGGGCCGACTCGACGGGCTTAGAGATCCCGGGGTCGAGAAGGGCTGACCAGGAAAGGTCGGGGTCGACTCGGCGGGCCTGGAGATGCCGGGGCCGAGAAGGGCCGACCTAGAAAGGTCGGGGCCGACTCGGTGGTCCTGGAGATGCCGGGGCCGAGAAGGGCCGACCGGGAAGGTCGGGACCGACTCGGCGGGCTTGGAGATGCCGGGGCCGAGAAGGGCTGACCTGGAAAGGTCGGAGCCGTCTCGGCGGGCTTGGAGATGCCGGGGCCGAGAGGGGTCGACCAGGAAAGGTCGGGGCCGACTCGGTGGGCTTGGAGACACCGGGGCCGAGAAGGCCTGACCTGGAAAGGTCGGGTTGACTCGGTGGGCTTGGAGATGCCGGGGCTGAGAGGGGCCGACCAGGAAGGTCGGAGCCGACTCGGCGGGCCTGGAGATGCCGGGGCCGAGAAGGGCCGACCAGGAAAGGTCGGGGCCGACTTGGCGGGCCTGGAGATGCCGAGGCCGAGAAGGGCCGACCTGGAAAGGTCGGGGCTGACTCGACGGGCCTGGAGACGCCGGGGCCGAGAATGGCCGACCGGGAAAGGTCGGGGCTGACTCGGTGGGCTTGGAGACGCTGGGGCCGAGAAGGGCTGACCTGGAAAGGTCGGGGCCGACTCGGTGGGCTTGGAGATGCCGGGGCCGAGAGGGGCCGACCAGGAAAGGTCGGGGCCGACTCGGCGGGCCTGGAGATGCCGGGGCCGAGAAGGGCCATCCAGGAAAGGTCGGGGCCGACTCGGCGGGCCTGGAGATGCCGGGGCCGAGAAGGGCCGACCTGAAAAGGTCAGGGCCGACTCAGCGGGCTTGGAGATGCCGGGGCCGAGAAGGGCCGACCTAGAAAGGTCGGGGCTGACTCGGCGGGCCTGGAGATGCCGGGGCCGAGAGGGCCGACCAGAAAAGGTCGGGGCCGACTCGGCGGATTGGAGAAGGCCGGCGCGCACCCATGCCTTTATTCTGCCAAAATTACCCTTGGGGCTACATTAGCCACATCAGACGCCCCCCCGCCCCTGAGCGCTAAGGGCCACGCGTCCGCGATCCTTTGGCTAAAGGGGTGTGAAAATTCAAAAGGAATGATTGCCTCCCTTAGTGCGCTTTAAATGGGCTGGTGTGCTGCGCTTTTCCGAGGCAGGGTCACTTCAAAATTTCCTGTAATCATGTGTTAGGTGTCGATGATGTTGGCGTCGGACGCTCCGGAGGGGGAGCCCATTGGGTGATGGGAAAAAGGGCGAGGCATCATCACCGCTCCGTTTTCAATGGCTTGTGATTGGCCGGGGATCACATCTTCTGGAGTGGATCGAGGCGGCATGCCTCGGGCACCGGCGTGACTTTCGGCTGGCAGCCTGCAGCGCAATGGGCGCGTGCCAGATGGCAGAATATGGGGCGGTGTTAGCTGGAGACGAGGGGCTATAAAACCCCCCCAAGGGCCTGCAGAAGCCTTTACGCTGCCACTGCTTTCTCCTTCTACTTTCTTCTTCTACTTTCTTCTTCTTTGAGTTCTCCTGCAACCTGAGCCTTCCCAACTCCCAGGTTAGTTTCATCCCCCTTTTTTGCCTATGGACCGCTGTGCCATTAGGAAGGGCAAGAGGCCCGTAAAAGAGTCTTCCCAGTCTAGCAGTGAGGACCAGGCCCCTGTAGCTAGAAGCCGAATGCCTCCGTCGGTGGGCGGTGTAGTCATCCATGGTGAATCGAGGGCAGCAGGACCCGGTCACCTCCGGTCCTCCCATTAGGGCAATTCCCTGTCCTCTCGCCATCCGGCTCTTCCTCCGGCGGTGAGTTCCGACCCAGTGGGGCCAGCTGGGGTGGCTTCCACCATGACCTCTAAGGATATAGAGGCCCTTAGAGCTAAATACTGTGTCCCTGATTTTATTGACCTGTTTGCACCGGGGCCCGAGGACAGGGTGACCTCCGACCATCCGGGCCAGGTCGCTCTATACGAGGAGTTCTTTCGGTGCGGGCTACACCTTCCCCTCCATCCCTTTTTTCTTAATCTTTTAGATAGATATAGGTTAGTGCTGGCACAATTGACTCTGAACTCGATTCGGATTATTTGCGCCTTTGTAATCCTCTGCCACTTTGAGGGGGCCCGTCCGGGGCTGTCCCTGTTCCGAGCTTTCTATAAGCTCCGCCGTCAGGGTGAGGGTGCCTGGTGGGCATTTACCAAGCCGGGTAGAGCCTTTCCACTGGGTCTCCCATCCAAAATTAGGGGGTGAAAACCTAGATTTCTCTTTGCCCATGTCGAGGGGGTTAGGGCCGCTTGGAGGGAGCCCGATACCAGCTCCAACGAAGATTCCACCGTAGGAGATAGGGATAGGGAGCTATTTACCCTATTATCCAACTGTCAAATTCCCAATTACAAGGAACTCCTATCTGAGGAGAACCTGGTAGAGGCTGAGTTAGCCCCTCGACCGGTGAGCTCGGCTCCTGAATCTTTCTGTTCGTCCTTCAATTTTTGCATGCCGCTACTGACGCTCATTACTCTTTTGTGCAGCGATGAGGGTTTCTGCCAGCGACTTTGAGGCCATGTTGAGGCAGAAGAGGCAGGCGATGGGGAGTCATCTAGGCCAGCGAAGAGCCCCGAGGAAGGGAGCCGGCGGGGCCGGCCGTAGTCCCCACAGCCTTGACACCCACGGGGGAGCCGGCCGAGAAAAAATCGGTTGTAAGGGCGGCCCGGAAGTCTGCGAGGGCCGAGATTGAAGAAGGGGAGATCCCGGCCGCCACCGAGGTGGTGGTTTTCGGATGGAGAGGAGGGAGCTCCCACCACCGCCGATGTGCCCAGGCGGGGCGGGTCACTGTCGCCGTCGGCCCTCCGGCCGCTGCCGAGCCGGAGGGAGAAGGTGCTCCCCCAACCGCCGGTGGGGGAGCGGGTCGCCAGGGAGGCCCAGAACGGGGCAGAGGCGACCGAGGAGCCAGGGGGGAGTCGGGGAGCACATCCTGCCATCCGGCCTGGCGCCCGGCCCATCCTCGAGCCGAAGGCCCATAGGTGGGGCAGACAAGGCTGGTTCCCCCGATCAGTTCAATGGCGGATGGCGCGCAGGCCTTCCGCCTCCTGTCAGGGGTCCGGACCGCCGAGCTCGAAGAGGAGATGCGGGGGATGAGTCACTCTGCGCTCATGGACATGGTAATGGTTTCTGTCGTCCAGGTAAATTTTGAGCACTTGTAATTCTCCCATATTTCTTCTCTCATAGCTGACATATTTCTTCTGCCACAGTTGGTCACTGGAGCGCTGGGCCTTCGCGAGGCGCTGGCCCAGTCTTCTACCACAATCTCCAAGGCTCTGGCATGGGCCGACAAGTATAGGAAGGAGAGTACGGCGCAAGCTGAAAACCTTGCTCGCCTGCGCCAGGAAAGTTCGGCCCGCGAGGAGAATTGGGCCAGTCGCCTGAGGGAGATGGAGAGCTGGGTCAAAGTCGAAAGCGGCTGGACCTCCGCGGCCGAGGCCAAGATGGAGCTGGCCTCAAAGAGATCGAGGGCCGCCGCGGCGCAGAATGAAGAGTTGACTCAGCGGCTCCGATGCACTGAGGAGGAAACTCGATTGCGGTGGAGAGAGCGGCTGCCGCGGAGAAGGCGGCGGTGAGGCTGCAGAGAGAGCGGCCGAGGCTGCAGAGAGAACGGCCGCCGCGGAGAAGGCGGCGATGGAGGCGGGCTTGGAGAAGGCTGGGGCGGTGGCCTGTGCCGACGAGGCCAGCTCCCGTGCCACAGAGGCCGAGAGCAAGGCCTGGGAGGCCGAGGCCAGGGCGCAGCGGGCCGAAGCCGAGGTGGGGCAGACCGTGCCCAACTACAAGGCCTCGCCCGAGTTCAAGCAAGAAGTCGTCAAGGCTAGCCTCGATGCCTATGTCAGGGCTTCGAAATGTGCAAAGTCAAAGTATCCGCGGCCCTCAAGATTGACATTGCTGAACTCGAAGATATCCGGCCTGGCGATTCTGGTGAGGAGCCTGCGGAGAAAAAAATGATGGGAAGCCCGGCCCCGGTGAGCCCTAGGCTATTTTCTCCTTTTTACTTTATTTATGTAATTGGCCTTAGGCCCAATTTTGTATCTTTCTTCACAGTCAATGAAAAAAAAGACCTTTTCCCCTAACTTTTTGAGTTTCGATCCATCCTACCTTCCTTCTTCCGAGAAAAATGCATTACTGTGCCTTACGTTTTGTAGCCAAACCGTACGCGCTGACGACGTTGAAGCCGAATATAGTATCTTTTAAGATGCTCCATGACTCCAAACTTAGCCAATTTTCGAATGCATCTCTAGGATGTAGGCCGGCCATATGAACAGTCACTTAAGATATTTCGTGCTGTCGCAGGCTGTTAGCAAGAAGGCTTGCCTACGCATGAGTCCCCAAAGGCTAGGAGGATTTTTCGGGCGGCTTGATGCCAAGCCTAACTTTGGAGGCGTCCGGATTGACCAAAGACGGTTGAAGCTATTCTGCCATCGTGAGTGGTTTGCGTGCTGCTTGAAGGGTAGCTCGGCCGGGTACGGGGCTGCTAGGGTCTTAACCGACTCAGGGGCACGCCGTGCCGGGGCCGAGTGGTGTCCCATTAGCCGCGATGCCAGTGAGCTCCTTTTGAACACTTCAGGGTTTGTGTGCCACCTGAAGGGTGACTCAGCCGGGTACGGAGCTGTTAGGTCTTAACCGACTCGGGGGCACCGCCGTGTCGGGGCCGAGTGGTGTCCATTAGCCGCGATGCCAGTGAGCTCCTTTTGAACCTCTTCAGGGGTTTGTGTGCCACCTGAAGGGCGACTCAGCCGGGTACGGAGCTGTTAGGTCTTAACCGACTCGGGGGCACCACCGTGCCGGGGCCGAGTGGTGTCCCGTTAGCCGCGATGCCAGTGAGCTCCTTTTGAACCGCTTCAGGGGTTTGTGTGCCACCTGAAAGGCGACTCAGGGTATGGAGCTGTTAGGGTCTTAACCGACTCGGGGGCACCGCCGTGCGGGGCTGAGTGGTGTCGTTAGCTGCAATGCCAGTGAGCTCCTTTTAACCGCTTCAGGGGTTGTGTGCCACCTGAAGGGTGACTCAGCCGGGTATGGAGCTGTTAGGGTCTTAACCGACTCGGGGCACCGCCGTGCTGGGCCGAGTGGTGTCCCATTAGCCGCGATGCCAGTGAGCTTCTTTTGAACCACTTCAGGGGTGTGTGCCACCTGAAGGGCGACTCAATCGGGTATGGAGCTGTTAGGGTCTTAACCGACTCGGGGGCACCGCCGTGCCGGGGCCGAGTGGTGTCCCGTTAGCCGCAATGCCAGTGAGCTCCTTTTGAACCTCTTCAGGGGTTGTGTGCCACCTGAAGGGTGACTCAGCGGGTACGGAGCTGTTAGGGTCTTAACCGACTCGGGGGCACCGCCGTGCCGGGGCCGAGTGGTGTCCCGTTAGCCGCGATGCCAGTGAGCTCCTTTTGAACCGCTTCAGGGGTTTGTGTGCCACCTGAAGGGGACTCAGCCGGGTACGGAGCTGTTAGGGTCTTAACCAACTCGGGGGCACCGCCGTGCCGGGACCGAGTGGTGTCCCGTTAGCCGCGATGCCAGTGAGCTCCTTTTGAGAGACCTGGCCCTTGGACACAAGGGAGAACAGGCTGCTATGTCAGAAAGGGCCTCCTTTATTACTTCACGCTCCAGGGAAGTACATCATTGATAATATTGGCGGAGGTTATCCGCATTCCAGGTATATGGAATGGGTTTCCCGTCAAGTTCCTCTAATTTGTATGCCCCCTGTGAAGTGTTTCGGTGATGCGGTAGGGACCCTCCCAGTTAGGGGATAGCTTGCCCCCCTCCGTAGGCTTTGAAACCTCAGCTTTTCTCAACACCAAGTCTCCACGGAGAAAAACCTTGGGACGAACTCGAGCGTTGTAGTACTTGGCCGCTCGCTGACAAAGGTCGCCATGCGCAGCCTTGCCCGATCATACGCCTCATCTATGAAGTCCAGGTTAGCCCGTATCAGTGCAGAGTTGTTTTCCTCGTTGAAGGACTCCACGCGTGGGCTGGGCAGACCGATCTCGACGGGGATGACGGCTTCAGATCCGAAGGCAAGGCTGAAAGGAGTCTCACCCGTCGGGGCTCTGGGGGTCGTGTGATAGGCCCAATCACGCTGGGGAGTTCCTCCACCCAATGACCTTTGGACCCATCCAACCTGGTTCTGAGTCCTCTAAGGATGGTGCGGTTCATGACCTCGCCTCCCCGTTGGTTTGGGGATGGCCAACGGAAGTGAATCGGTGATGAATGCCTAGCTCGTCGCAAAAGACTTTGAATGCTTCGTTGTTGAATTGGCGGCCATTGTCCGTGACAAGGGTGTGGGGCAGGCCGAAACGGCATATAATCGACTTCCAGAAGAAGGCTTTGACTTTGCTTTCAGTGATCTTGGCCAACACCTCGACCTCGACCCATTTGGTGAAGTAATCAATGGCGACTAACAGGAACTTCCGTTGCCCTGAAGCTGGGGGAATGGCCCAAGAATGTCCATTCCCCACTGAGCGAAGGGCCATGGAGCCAAGAGCGGGTTCATCGGGGTAGATGGTTGATGTTGGATGTGTGCATGGCGCTGGCAACCATCGCATCTCTGAACTAATTTAGCCGCATCCTCCCATAGTGAGCCAAAAATATCCTTGACGGAGGGCCTTTTGGGCTAAGGATCTGCCCCCCAGATGGTTTCCACAGATGCCTCGTGGATTTCTCTGAGGATGTAGTCGGCGTCGGGCCCCACACTTGAGTAGGGGGTAGGAGAATGACCTTCTGTAAAGACGCCCGTCTAGGAGGATGAATTTGGAGGCTCTCCACTTGAGCAGCCTAGCTTCGTTGCGATCATCAGGAAGAGTGCCGTCGGTGAGATAACGGACGTAGGCATCCATCCATGTGGGCTCTTGGGCGAGCGGGAGGACTTCCTCACTGTCCTCTATGCTGGGTCTTTCCAAATATTCAATATAAGCATCCCTCGCCAAGCCATCGGTGGAGGTGGCCAGACGAGAAAGGGCATCGGCCTTGGCATTTTCGCTGCGGGAATGTAACTGATACTGAAGTAAGGCAGTGGGGAAGTTAGGAGCCGACCTTGCCCAAATATTGCGCCATAATGGGGTCGCGCTTCATATTCCCCATGGATTTGTCCAGAGACAAGTTGCGAGTCGGTAAAGGCTCTGAGACGCCTTACTCCCAACTCTTGGGCTAGCCTTAACCCAGCCAGGGGCCTCGTACTCGGCTTGGTTGTTGGTGGCTTCGAATAGGAACCGCAGGGCACACTCCGTCCTTTCTCCACCGGCCCGGCAAGAATGAGGCCGGCGCCGCTTCCTTGTGAATTTGATGCGCCATCCACATGAAGAAACCAGGATTCTCCATCATCATCTGGCTCAGGTTCGCACTGCTCCATGGGAGCCTCTTTGGGATCTTCCTCCGCCCAAGTGCACTCGACCAGGAAATCGGCTAAGACCTGAGACTTCAGCGCCGGCCGAGCTGAAAAGAAAGGTCGAACTCCCCCAGCTTGATGGCCCACTTGGCCAGTCGGCCTGAAGTGTCCGGGCGAGCCAGAATGGCCCGAAGGGGCTGATCCGTGAGCACCACAATAGGATGGGCTTGAAAGTAC